>CAUYSK010113397.1:0-30699 GCA_963575035.1 Avahi laniger
ACCCAGGAGTCCCGACTTTGACGCACACGGTTATGTTCAGATAGGTTTCATCCATTTCAAATGGCGAACAGGGTCTTCCTTGATGGATACCTTGGTGGGGAGAGGCCACTCCTTGGTCTTGGGTTCTGGTAGCAACTTTGCAAGCTAGGACACAGAGGCAAGAGGAGAACACCAGGCCATCCTTCACCACCCAACACTTGAGATTTCTGTGAGTGCCTAGAAATGGGAAGATACCATTCCCAGGTGAGGAATGAATTAGCCACAGCTGGCTAATTGTTTCTATTTTCAGTTGGCAGGTTAATTTTTTCTATTTTTAGTAGAGATGGGGTCTCACTCTTGCTCAGGCTGGTCTTGAACTCCTGCCCTCAAACTATGCTCCCATGTAGGCCTCCCAGAGTACTAGGATTACAGGTGGGAGCCACCTCACCCGGCCACGACTCAGAAAATTAGAAGTTCGTTCTTGTCTTATTTCTGACGAGAACACAGATGTGCATTTCTCCTACAGCTGCTTTTCTTGATGATTCCTTGACACCAATAATTATTTCTTGATTTAAAAAAAAAAAGGAATGCAGAAAACTGTGATCTCTCTATAGATAATCAGCACTTCAGTGTATTTATTTATTTTCATATCACTTCTATTTCTAGCAGATGAGAAGCAGTTATAAGAAAAATAACTTCCTGAGGGCCACCCAGCAAAAGGAGGCCAAATTTTACCTCCTGCAAAAAGCGTGGGCGCTTGCAGGACACAGTGTGGATGAGTCTGTGGGTGGCTGCCCACAAGCTGTTGGCCACTGGTTCATGACAAGTAAGTACAGAAATGGAAAATAATCATTTGAAAACACTTACAACAATCTAACATAGTAATGTTATTTCTGTTGACTCTAACAAGAAAAAATTGGGATTTGAATTATGTCTGGGGTTTTTTATTTCATTTTTCTGATTATTAGATGTTATTATATTTTACCAAAAATTATTAGTCCATGATGGGTTGGAAATATTTTTAAAAGCTCTTCACCAAAGATATTTGAGAAGTACTGATACGCAGGAAGGGAGATACCGGCTTGATGTAAATAACAGTAACTCATATGGATATCATCATGATGTTTATTATACACCAGGTCCTGTTTTAATATAAAGGTTTTCAACATAAGCTCATTTACTTCACACCACAACCCTGTCAGGTGAGAACTATTATGACTCTGATTTCACAGAGGAGGAAACTGAGGCACAGAGATGAGAAATTATTTCCCTACCACTGCACAGCTGGCCAGTCCTAGGGCTGAGACAGGAACACCGGCAGCGTGGCGCTTGAGTCCGCGCTAGCAACTTCGGCCATGAAATACAAAACGACTCAATTCATACATAACTGGTAAAATAATTTTTAAAAATCAAGGAATCGTTAACACCAAAGCTTCAGAAGGAAACATCTGTGGGAGGAAGACAGGCAGGGAACGTGACTTGGGAAGGGGTACTCACGCCAGGTCTGACCCTGTTCTGTGCCTTAACCTGGTGAGGAATGTATGCAGGTGCTCATTCTACTATTACTCTCCAACTGTACACACACACCTTACACACTCTTTGATGTGTATGACGCATTTCACAGTTTCAACAAAGTTTTGGAGGAGTAAGCGGAGCCGTCAAACAATGGCACCCACGGTCTCTGGAGAGGATGAACGCCCCCTAATGGAGTGAACAAGTACAGCTATTCTCCACCGGGCACACAGCAGGTGGGAGGTGGGACCTCAAATACCCTTCTATTCGGAGTCAAAGATTCTCCCTTAAGTCACATTCTAGAATTCACAGGAAGGAAAAAGCCCACATTCCCTGAGATTTTGAACCAACGCCTTTATAAAATGATGCAGAATTAGCATTTAAGACTGACAGAAATGCCCCACTTGAGAAAATATACAAGAGCACAATTTACAGAGATAGAGCGTATTGAGGAACTCCTTGATACCTTTCAAGAGCTTTCACCGTATGTGATTTATACGTTAATACTGATGCGCATAATATGGGCCCACTCCAGGAAACAGGTGAAGCTACTTGCCTCGGAGGAGACGGCAGTGAGACATGTGTTTGCGCTACACAAGAACTCTTCTTGGTGCGCAGAGGGCTGATGCTGCTAAGGAAAGTCTGGGCTTGGGAGGTCTGAACCTCTTTTGGGGCGTCTCGACAACAGCCACGTGAGATGAATACCGAGATCCCTAATCATGGAGACAGCTGGGCCGATAAGCAAGGCGGTTCAACTAGCACGGTGCTGAGAGACTGCAGATTCCTGCGTCCCACACCAAACCGGTTGAATCCGATTCTCTTGAGAATCAAACCCCAAAATCTGCATTTCTACAAATTGCATCCTCCACCCCATGATTCCGATGGAGGCATTCCGGGGCCAGATTAAGACAATCAGGTGAATTCAAAGCAAAGATTTTATAATCACACAAACCTGGGTTGAATCTTGTTCCTGCGCTTACTAGTCGTATGACCTTGAACAAGTGATTTAACTTCACTAGTCCCATCTGCAAAGCCCTTCCCCGCTGAAGGGAAGATGGTCCCCCCAATCAAAGTACATCTGATTCTTCAAGATTCTGTGTGGTAAGATTTTGTAAGTACTATTGTCAATTCTCCACACCAATTCTCTGGAATATCAGTAGCAGCTTTATTTCAAAATGATAGTGAATCCAGAAATCCTATCTGGGGCTTATAAGACTGCACAATGTTTCAGAGACATTATTGCATTAAAACTGACCCAGGGACGGCTAAGACGTTGCCCTAATCTGAGCTCTTCCCACACCAGATTCGCATTCTAGAGCTAAGCAGTAGGGACCTCTGAGGTTGATGAAAAGCAATCTGAAGCTGATTCTCCCTCTCTCTGATTCTAAACTGGTTTGGGGTGAGAAAAAAGGGTTTTATTCAAAAGACCTCTTAGTAAAATTACAGACTGCGTAGACTCATAACTGTAAACGAGAGCTAGTGAACAAATTGAAGTAAGGACTTTATCGCACTTCTTAATGATATCAAGAAGAAATTTAAATCAGAGATTTTCCAAGGAGGAACAATAGTTGGAGAATCCATCATCAGAAGAAGTGGCACCTGACTATTAGGAAAGAGTTATGATTGCTGGTTATGATGCTTAACTTGGCACAGTGAATCTCAATGGATCCTCTGGGTAGATCTTTAAAATATTGATGTCAGACCCTACCCCCAGACCAATTAAATCAGAATTCCTGGGGGTAGGTCCCAGGCATGAGTATTGTTTAAAAGACCCCCAAGTGGTTCTAATGGGCAGCTTAGGCCAAGAACCACTGCCTTAGTTAGCACAGCTTAGTTACCTAAAGAGGTAAATGCTGCGTTTAGAGCAGTTTGATTTTTTTCCCTTGAGCACCAGAAGAATCATGTTGATTAATTAACATTTTTCAAACAACAGCAATGAATTAACTGCTGCTAATGTTCAGGCCATGGAATTAGACACGCCTCCCGTACATCAGACTCATCTCCCCAGATAGATGCTTGAACGCGGGTTTCCAAGCACGAGGGCCGGGCAAACAACGATCAGAGACAGATTGACCTCAGCTGAGCAAGCATCATGAAGGGAGCAAAAAGACAGAATCACAAGTTCATTTCCACACTCACTCAAATGTTTATTAAGTGTGCCAGGCACCGCACTAGGGGCTGGAGATTCTGAGATTAAGTGAGTATGACGAATGCCCTGGCGGGAACTGGAAGTCTCATGGGGAGAAGGAAATGGAAAGAAACTTCCTGCCATGCTATATGTGATCAAGACATACAGCAGGTGCTGGGGGAGCCCAAAGAGGAAGCACGTGGTCCTCGAGACGACAGGTGAGGATTCCCAGAGAAGGCAAGGCGCGAGTTGAGTCTAGAAGAGTGCGTGGGAATCTGCTAGGTCCATGAGGACTAACGCCCAGGCAGAGGTGGGGAAGCAGTTCTGGGGATGGCGCAATGCTAGATGACACTGGAGAGGCAGGCAGGAGGCTGATTACGAAGACCCTTGAATGCCTTCAAAGGATTTTGACCACAACCTTGGAAGTGATGAGGGTCACTGATGAATTTCAAGTCGGGAAGTGACACAATCAGATTCGCACTTGGAGTGATCACTCTAGCAGTCTGTAGAACTTTATGACTCAAAGCGTGGTCCACAGACCAGCATCAGCAGCACCACTGGGAGCTTGTTGGAAATAAAAAAACCTTCAGGCCCCAGTTTTCTGATTCAAAATCAGAATCTGCGTTTTATTAATAACAAGCGCCCAGAAGAGTCACATGTATGTTAAAGTTTGAGACGCACAATGAAAAAGGATAAATTTTCATAGAAAGAGGTGAAACTTATTTAGAACCATTTAGGAGACCATGGCAATAATTTGTTAAACCATTCCTTTAAACAGTTTTTTAACAACCACTCATGAGTAAGGACTCCATGTATAAACTGTCCCCCAAAACATTCAGTTGATAAGTAAAACATCCGAGCGACACCTGTACAGATAAGCTGAATTTTCTTACATTACCTTCATTTTCCACCAGATTAGCCAGAATCCTACAGACATAGACGTAGCATGAGAACAACGTGTCGTGCGCTCTGGAAGATGCAATTACATCTGTTGTGGAATTTCAGATGCAGATTGAGCCAAAGGAAGGAGAGGTCCCTTTTGTCTAGTTTTAATGGTGAGTACGGGCCATGAGACCGGAGTCGTTCCCTCTGTTATCTCAAAGTGAGCACTGCTTTGACAGTGGGGACCCGGAGACCCTGACTAAAGTCAGGTGTGAATTTTACAAATGCTGATTGTGTGTGTTGAGAGAGAGAGAGACAGATCTGAAAAGAGAGATGGAAAGGTCTTTGGTTAAAAAAAAAAAAAATCCCCTCTGTGATCCTGGGCAGTAGCGATGATGGACCACACTCTGCTACCCCACGGCGCTACTTTTCATCAGAAAATGCCTTCTCCCAGAAGAAGTAAACCTTGAAGAATTTGAAAGAGGCGGTGTGGTCTACTATTATAGGTAAGAAGTCAGGAGGTCAGAAGGACAAACAAGCAATTAGTCTATAAATAAGCACAAATGTACCTCATCATCAGGGTGTTATTGAACAGGGCGTACAAATTGGACTTGGGTTAAATTAAACCTATTTTCAGCCCATTCTGGAAATTTGCTATTTAAAGGAATCCTTTGTAAAGTGGATAATCGCCCCCTAATGAAGCTTTTGTTGAATCTGGAGTTCTGCAAAGCCAAAGTTCCCAAACCGACTGTTCTAGGAAGATCACCCCGCAGCTCTCTGGCGGAGGACGGCTGGTCTGTGTGCCGGAGGACTGGGGTCTCCTAGGGAACCCACCCTGAGAAGGAAACAGAGTCCTGCCCTTGGGGAACGTGAGTAGGTAGACAGATAACAGGACATGTAAACTGGTGACGAGAAGAGAACCAAAGACTTGGCAGTGGGGGACGATGAGTTGGGAGACATGACCAGCTGGCAGCACACGGCAAGAAGAGAGGGTGAGGGACCGCAGAGGATGGGGAGATTGCACCTAAATCAAGACTAAATCCCTTTTTTTTTTTTTTTTTTTTGGCAACAGCACCACTTACCAATACGAAATCCTTCTTTGCTCATCTCTAACCTCAGGGTTTCTAGTGCTGGCATCCAGAATGTTTCAGAATACTGTTAATCCAATTACCTTTGGGGCATCTGTGAGTTCTTAACCAGCAATAGGACATTCTGGTTGGAGCAATGTGATACACAAGTGATTTAACGTTAATCAAGTGATCTTGCATATCTTGACTCTAAGTGCCAACAGGAGACAGCCTGCTAGGCTGGACTTCTTGGAATGCTTTCCCAGAAAAGATGGAGTTTAAATGGGAAATTGAAAGATGGGCACAGCTAGGTAATTGGGAAAGGGAGGTAGGAAAAGGCAATTAGAGTTCAGTCCAGAGGCATAGCCCCTTAGGAATCTCTCTCTGTCTCTTTAAATTACCAAGCACAAGTCATGGACTCCCAGGTGAGACTCCAAGACAGAGCCCAGGGTGGGGATCCGAGGACCAAGCAGTTTCACTTCCCAATAGCCACCTAGGATGGTCACATCCTCCTCAACAACTCACACTGTCCACAAAGTAGAACCTACCCCTTCCTTTATCCCAAGGCTGAATGAGAAGGAAATTGTACATTCATTCAACAAACATTTATTGAGTCCCCAATAACACTGGGGCAGGAGGTCTGAGAATTACTCCTTTGCCTTTGTAAAAGGTTTGCATTGGAGAGGGAAGATTGGGAGAAATCTTAAGAAACAGTTCTTTAGGTCAAAGAAAATCTAAATACAAGGAAGCAGATCTCAATTTAAATAAGCTGGATGGTAGCCAAAAAAAAAATCTATTTTATCCCAGGGCTATTAAACATAGCAATGGGCTCCTTCTACGGTGATAGACACAGAAGCATTTCCAAAGAAGCCTTCCCGAGCGATGCGTGATTTGGAGGATGATAGGCACTTGGGAGCTTCCTCCCAGGTCCAGGGGACCCCCACCCCGGCCTTTCCTGAGGCCGTCAGCCGCACAGCCATGCTCCTGCGGCTGCCTCCTCGCCCTCCCACCGGGTCCCATGGAAGAGAGAGGCTGGGAGGACTTGGAAAGGTGGGAGACACAGAAGCACCAGCCCAGTGAATCAAAAGAAAAATCAGGGATGAAAAAAAATCCAATAGATGGACCAGCAAAAGGGCCAGAAAGGGGATCAGCAGAGTAATAAAAAAAAAAACAGCTCCATTTAGATTTCAACCAAGATCAGTACCAGCTATTTCTCAAAAGCTTTTAAGACTCCACGTAACTTAGCAACTGGCCTATGTTTGGTTTTTGTTTTGTTTTTACCCATGTCAGTTTCTCTGTAGTTACTGTGAGCAAAACGAAAATGCTTAAGACCATGCATTTACCGAGAGATGGGGAGCACGGAATAAAAATTGTGTGCTGTGTCCTGTTTGGCAAGGTTGTGAGAAGACAGGACAGCAAAAATGAGGAGCAAAAGGACCAACCCTGGGGATCCTCAGAGGAAAACCCAAGGCCTGAAGGCTGTCTCTGGGATCCAGAAATGCTCTCGGGAGAATGTGTCTCAGAAGAAGGTCCCTGGTGGGACATCTCCTGGGGATGCCTCAGGAAAGAAGCACTTGTAGGTTTTATTTCTCACCTGTCTGTAAATTAGCTCCAAACCAGGTGAGTGGTCTGCATAGACGCCCTTGCTATTATATATCCCACATTCCCCAGGCCAGCCCTCCCCCAGGACCAAAGGGGCCAGGAAACCATTCAGGCTCTTTTACATCTGACTCGGGACCCCCATAAGAACCCCAGCCCTCCGTCCCCACCAGATTCCACTCTCTCTTTTTACTGAAGAATATTTTGAAAGGCCACAGCCAGTGAGCTTCCCTCCTTGTCAGGGATGACTCTTGCTGGAATGGTAGAGAGAGCTACATCTCATTCTGCAAATCACGCACACACACACGCACACACACACCCTGATCTCTTTGCCGCTGCCACGGAGTCCGGCAGGCGGAGTTTGCTGTGGCAGTTGCGGTACAGCTCCCAGGTCCCTCAACAGCTAGGCGGCATAACGTGCCTATCAGCACCACCCCGGCGGACAGCTCATAGCAGATCCGACCGTGGCGCTTTTCCTGGAGGTTTGTTCAAAACTCTCAAGTCAGGTGAGGAAAGCGAACTTCCTAATCGCCGGCTCACCACTCCTTTCTCTATGCCTGGAAGCAGAGCAAAGAAGTTCGGTGACTCTCTGTGGGCTTAGGCAGGGCTCTCACACTTCCCCTGAGGATGTCCGCATAACTTGTCATTTTAGAGAGATGGGCACATGGAGGTAGGTGATTTTTTTGGACTGGCTTAGACCTCAGTGATGTCACCAGGAATTCCAGGTCTTTCTGTCTTTCCATTCTGCCATCCTCTGCTTGTTGGTTTTTGTCATCTAATGGGCTCAGGGTAGCTGCCCTTGCTCCAGATATCACATCCATATTCAAGAAATATAGAAGGGAAGTGGGAAGTCACTTCAGCAACACCTGTCCATTTTATTAGGAAAATCAGACGACCACTTCTAGCTGCAAAGGAGGCTGGGAGAGGGACCATGTAGCTTTCCTAGCCTTTGTAGTTAAAGTGGAGAGGGGGGGACTAATGTAATTACCCAACACGTCTGCCATAAACAAAAAACATAACATGCTGGAGGGTACGTCCTTGTCTTTACAATGGAATACTTCTAGCACTTATAAGGATGATGTGAAGCTACATAGCACCGTTCTCATGGGATGCAGGACATGCAGGCACATCGGACCCCAGGACAAGCGCTGGGCAGTCCATCGTCACTGCAGGAGGTAAGCAAACCACACTCTGGGTTACAAGGTGGTGCTAATATCTATAAAAAACTTTTGAGGCTGGGCCAATGCACATTGATATCAACATCATAGGAAGCTTGAGTCCTCAGGCAGGCAGCAGGTTTGAGGAGGGCACCAGGTGTCAGGATCTTGCTTTCCCACCAGGTATTATGAGGTCTCCAAGTGAAAAATAGGGTCAATATTTGGGGGGACAATTAGAGGTGGAGGTCAGAAGATGGATATGTGATGCCAGGGGCAGTTATCGACACTCACTGAGGAATCCAGGAGGGGCCCGTCCACCTGCATTTCCCAGAGCAAACAGCAGTCTTTGTCTTTGCAGACACCTGGCTCCTGCTACCCTTCCAGGTGGTGATAGATTTTGCCCTTTCATGGACAAAACAGACTTTTAACTGAGAACCATTTCTGAACAACCTGTGCTGGAATGTCCAAAAGAATGAAGCTTCTTTATTCAGCCAACAGATTGAATCTACGACAGCTTTACACTAGGCACCGTGGGAGATCCAGAGAAACCCAGAAGAAGAGATAGAAGAAAACTTTCGTTGAGCACTAATGTGCTATGAAGCCCAGTGTTAGGAGCTTTGCACCTGTCACCACATTCGATTTCAGAGATCACTATCACAAAGTGAAAAGTAATAAGTGGCCATGAGAAATACAGATGACAATGATAGTAATAATCACAACAGCTGACATGTCTTGAGTGTTCGCTGCGTACCAGATGCTGTCCTAATCATTTGGCATGTATTATCTCCTTGAGACAAGGAGAGGTTTCTTGATGTTTCTCCTCCTTTATTAGTTTTCCCCTAATCATCTTGGCTTCTATTAATACTTCCTGAGTTTCCTTCCGGGGGCCTCTGAGTCTGTCTTCAGTCTCAGTCCATAAAGTGATTCCAGGAAAGGGAAGAGGCTGGTGGACCTCCCGATAAGCTGAGAGCCCCCCAGAGTGGTGTGTGGGTTGGTGCCTTGACCCAGGTGGCACCATCGAGGGAGAAGAGCAGGGAATAGCAGGTCCCCGGAGAACAGAGAAGGAACGCATTAAGGAGGGGGCATTCCTTAGGAAGTGATCCATCACCGTGACATTGAAAATGGAGGCAGGAAGGATCGGAGGACAGGGCAAGACAGGAAACAGCTCCCTGACGAATGCCCAGAAAAATGAAACTGAATGAGCTCCTTGTGGCTCTCTTCCCTCTGACCCCCCCAGTTTCCAGCCACAGACTCTGAGGCCCCTCCCAGGAACCCGGCGGTGAGCTCAGCCTGGCCCAAGGCAAAGGCTCCAAGCTTTAAGCCCAATTAGATTCTCCATTTGCTGCTTGACCTCTTGATCTCTTAAGTAGTGTCTACACAACCCCTGAACCATCTTATCAGTTGAATCAGAAAATTCAGCCAGTCATTTACCTAGAGGTCTGGGCAACAAATCTTTGGACCAGTTTGAAAGGATGCTTTTATTGGATTGATTAAATTGACCAGATGTTTTCCCTTCATTTTGGCATGGCCTGAGGTCCATATCTGGTTACAGCACTAGCGCCTAGGGCTAGGAATGAATGAGGAATGAATATGCATCTTTTAAACCCAGAGTTCTGCTTACTGCACTTTGCTTTAACAAATGAGAGTGAGCTCACCAGGTTTCTGTGAACCAAATCCATGAAAAGAGGTTCCTCTCTGTTGACAGCCCCTCATTAGTAATGACTATAATTCACAGAGTACTTTACAGTTTATAAGGCCCTTCCACATACATCACTTCATTGAAACTCAGTGCAAAACAGATATTATTTTTCTTATTTCATAATCAAGAATGAGTTTTCCTTCTCCCTTAAGGATCATCTCCCTCTGGCATAACCTAAATAAAACTCCGCCTTCGTGTGCCTTTCACAGGGCTCAACTCTTGGGATCTGAGGTTTTGGATAATTCACACCCAAAAGAAAAGAAATGTGCCTCAAAAAAAAGACTTTAAAGAGATGTGCAGTCAAGATGACATACAAGCCAGATGCAGTGACTCACACCTGTAATCCTAGCACTCTGGGAGGCCAAGGTGGGAGGATCTCTTGAGGAGAGGAGTCTGAGAGCAGCCTAAGCAAGAGCAAGACCCCGTCTCTACTAAAAATAGAAAAATTAGCCTGGCACAGCAGTGTTCACCTGCAGTCCCAGCTACTTGGGAGGCTAAGGCAGGAGGATCGCTTGAGGTCAGGAGTTTGAGGTTGCAGTGAGCTATGATGATGCCACTGTACTCTACCCAGGGTAACAAAGTAAGACTCTGTCTCAAAAAAAAAAATGACATAGGAAGTTCAAATTATTCAGCTAAAGCAAAATAATTTCTGGAATAGATGCAAGAGGACTGTGGGCTAAAACATGAGATTTTTCCAAGACTAAGCAGGGACTGTTGGTATAAGCTACAAGTGGAACGGTATTCCGATTGTGGCAGGCAGCCTCTAAATAGCCCCAAATCGTCCCTGCCTCCTGCTGTTCACACCCTTGTGTAATCCCCTCCTCTTGAGTGTGGGCTGGATTTATTACTCACTCCTAAAGAACAGAATATGGCAGAAGTGATGGTATGCCACTTCCAAGACTCAGTTATAAAAAGACTATGGCTTCCTTTTGGGGCTCGCTCGTGTTCTCTGTAGAGAGAGGCAGCCACCCCGTCATGAGGCAGTCCTGTGGAGAGGCTCACGCGGCAAGGACATGAGTCTTGCCAACAGCCACGAGAGTGAGCGAAAGCAGACCCACCCCCACCCTGGCTGGGCCTCGAGCCTGCCCCCACCCAGGCCGACCACTCAACTGCAGCCTGGGGAGGGACCTAGAGCCAGAATCACTGACTAAGTTGCCCCCAGCTTCCTGACCCACTAAGAAACTGTGAGATAATAAATGTTGGTTGCTTTCAACTGCTGTACTTTGGGGTCATTTGTAATGTGGCAATTGATAGCTAATACCCCAATTTGAACATGTGTCAACCTCCGCCCCAGCTCTGATCACCTATCATGATGTTTCCCACACTCGGTTAGATGTTAACACACACGTTCATTTAGCTCAACTATGACATGTATCTTGGTATTTCATACACATTTGGATGCTAAACGCAGCACTCAGATATGAAATATCATTTAGAAGTGCACAAAAGCTCTCAGATGCTGTCTCGCCCCAGGTTCCTGAGAAAGCAGAGCCGGAAGCAGGTCTCACGTGCAGATGCCTTGCCGTGGTTCCATCCCGTGGCCACACCGGTGGCGGGGGAAAGGGAGTGAGGCAGGGGAGGGAAGCAAATGCAAGACGGTATGTTACCGAGGTGGCCACAGCATCACAGGAAAACATAGCCAGTGGCTTCGTCACACGGGAAGTCTTCAGAAAGACCATGCTATGGCCCAAATGTTTGTGTCCTCCCAAAATGTACATGTTGAAACTCTAACCCCTACATCAGTGGTGTTGGGAGGTGGGGCCTTTGGGGAGGCGATTAGGTCATGAGGGTGGGGCCTTCGTGAGTGGGAGTAATGTCCTTACAAAAGAGACCCCGGGGAGATTATTCGCCCCTTCTGCCATGGGAGGACCCAGTGATGGGACAAACTTCTGTGAACCACAGCTCTCATCAGACACTGGGTCTGCCAGAGTCTTGATCTTAAATTCCCAGTCCCCAGAGCTGTGAGAAATACATTTCCATTGTTCATAAGCCACCCAGACTACAGTATTCTGTTCCAGCACCCCATAGCAAGTAAGACACATGAAGCCACTGCACCTCGGACAGCCCATGAGGGGAAGACAGAGAGAGTCATTCATGTGCTGTCTCCTTCCTGTCCTCCCTCTCTCTCCTTGGTCAAACTTCATCCCACGGGACGAACCCTTACACTTCCAGGTTGCCTTACCCAGCTCCTGCAGACAGCCCCTGGGGAAACCAAGTCCTGCGTCCTGTGGCACCTGATCAGGTCACCCAGCACGGCACTGTTGTGGCCGCCACTCCAACAAACATCACAAAAGTCTTGCCAGAGTCTGGTCCTCACTCAGGGGAGGCTGAGACAGATGGCAGCATTAGGGGACAGGGTGACAAAGGAAGCAGCTGGGGTTCTTTGTTGATCAGACAGCCAAGAACTAGAGGGCAGGTGAGACTGAGCAAATCAGGGAGAAATGTAAGCTGGATCTGGAACAGATGCACGCGCGGATGAACACCCACGCGTGGGGATGCTACTGTTATATTTGAAGTGTGTTCATACACACACACACACACACACACACACACACACCCGGGGGTTACACGTATTAACTCAGATTTTATTATTTGTCCCCTGAATACAGGGCTGAGCCACCCATACAGGACGCTTAGAAGAGGGTTTCTGCAGCTCTTAGCAGCTTTGTTTCATGGAGGCACCCTTAGACCTCAGGGGAATTCTACTTTCCTGGAAACTTAATACTGCTTAATTCCATTGTCTGGTTCCACATCATGATGTCACCAAGAAAACAGGAAGATAGGAGCTGACTCAGGATGCGGATGCCCCTGAGACCTGAACCAATCCTACAGGAGCCCTGGCACTGGAGTTGTCCTCAGAGTTGTCCCAGATGGAGGCTGGAGGCCAGGACTTTGTGTTCCCATATCAGCTAGTCATTGGCAAGCCACCCCCTGACGGGGGGAAGAGGGATGTAACTTTGGATGAGGCAGTTCCCTGCTGCCAAGAGCAAATCCCTGCCAGGGATGCAGCTCTGAGCTGTTTGCAGCCACTGTTCCCAGTACCCAGGTGACAGCGCATCAGCCCCAGCATCCACCCCGGTTATCTGCCATCTTGACTAAACTTCCCATGTTAAGAATTACAATTTAATCTACCTCTGGTTTTCCTCCAAAATTGATCACACTGATTCACCATACACTTTCCCCCAGAGTCAAAATCTTCCAGTCTTCCATAGAAGATTCCCAAGAAGTGCTTAGAATGATCACGGGACGTTTCTCTCTAGGCTCAGTTGACCTCCTGAGTCACTGGGACAGGAGCCAGGTCACTGTCAACTTCAAGTTCCTGGAACCTTTTCCTTTACAACTACTCTGCAACTCAGATTTGACTTTTGTAACCACTATCCCTGGATTTGGTTGTCCCTCCCGAAGCAAAGGGGCAAACCCTGCGATTGGGTCTGAGCCAGGAGGACACAGCACCTCCTGCTTCCCTAGATCTGAAGACACTAAGTAAAATAAAATCAATTACCTCACTCCTGGGTCAGAAAATCTCACAAAAATTCCCCAATTGTGGCCAACCTCCTCTCATCACTCTCCCTCACCTACCTTTACGCTGGCTCTCGCAGTCCCTGCTGGTGCAAAGGGACTGTCACTGTGCCCACAGGACTCAACACCTGCTCATGTTCTATGCCTTCTGGAGTCCCTGCTCCCTTAAACCAGAGCTCCTCCAAGTGCGGTCTGAATGCTCTGGGGTCCAACATGGCAGGGAATGGACCTCCCACCCTGGGTTTTTTCAGAGCAGCTGATGTATTTTCTGTTTTGTTGTTGTTTATAATCTGTTTCATATACTGGTCTTTACATAAGATGTCCGAAAAAAAAATCAAGAAAATACATTTGAAAAATTCTCCTCTTGTTCAATATTCAAGTGTTTAGCATCAACAACATCAAATTGACCTCCATTTAAGTAACAGGGCTTCCCTTTTCTGAGCACAAACTCCTATCTCTCCAATACTTGCTAATTTCCCATTTCAGCAAGGAAAATGGGAACTACATAGCCCTTAGCAGTATCTAGCTGGCATTGAGTAACATCATTTTAAATAAATATATTCCAGATCTTTGAGTGAACAAATTTAGAGAAAATGATTAAATAAATAATAGAGCAGGTGCACACAGGAGTGGCAAAAACCATGAAGGTGGTACAGGGATGCCAGCCACCCTCTGGGGGCAGTTCCCTCTTGCTGGCATTCCACCTGCCGTCCACCATCCAAGCACCACACGCGACAGTTCTCCGCCTTGTTATGCATTAGGACCATATTCTAACCCAATAAGTCAGAGGTGGGGCCCAGGAATCTGCCTTCTTAACAGCCACCTCCAGGGACTCTGATGCCTGACTACCCCCTCCCCAGAATATCAACCCTCCAGATCCCCCAGACCAAGGGCTCCTTAAAGGCAAGCTCATGTCTTCCTCAGACGTCGCTGTCTACTTAACACATAGCAGCCCTCAAATAAATATTTATGAAATACAGTCAGGCAGGTGAGACAGAAATTACACGAATCAGAAATGTCAAGCCGGGAAAGGTCTTTCCATTTTGCAAATAGAAAGTAAAGCTCAGAAAGGTTAAGTTCCTCATGTATGGCCCTTAGCTGGTAAAAGACAGAGCAGAGACAGAGGCCAAGTATCTGAGCTCCAGGGCAGCATCCTTTCCCTCCGGGTCCTAGACCACCGCCTCTTGAGTTGGAGCAGGAGTTGACAAGAACTTAGAAGATCATGGGCATGTATTCAATTAGTGCGATTCACTCTTTTCCACGGCATAATGTAAGCCTTGAATTTTGCAAAAGTGTAAGGGAGATGTAGGAAGGGAGCCCAGACAGATCTGCACGGCTGGAGGGAAAAAAACCAGCAAATCCTCCCATTCTAATGGAGTGGTAGCAACTTCTTCAAAATGCATGTGCCAAGCATTGAACACGCCCTGGGACCAAATAAATGCAATGCCTTAGTGACAAAGAAGTTGCATCCCTCCCCCACTTGGAGAATGGGAGGACCCCTGTGGCCATCTTTACGGGCACCTATGTCCCTGCTGTTATTGCAACAGTATGCAACCTTTCTAAATACATCCCTGGGAGACAGCACGGTGCGGTGGTGAACATGCAGCCTCCAGAGATCCAATCCTGACTCTGCTTCTTACTGTCTCTATAATCTTAGTCAATTTACTTAACATTCTCTCCACCTCCATTCTCTCAACTGTAAAATTGGGATAATCGTAGTTCTGACATCAAGGGTCGGAACAGTGCTGCCTAACACATAGTAAGCATTTGATAAGCATTAGTGGCTATGTTACATTCTTCAATAATCACCGACAAAACACCTATGGTAGGCACCATGAGAGACACAGAGCTGCCCAAAGGTGTGTGTAGTCTGATGGAAGAGATGCAAAATGTACAAAAATAACTATAATTCAAAGACAGTAATTGTTGGGAGAGTTGTGCATACAAACAGTTACCATTTTGAGAGCATCCGCCCAAGGGGTAGATAGTCCGGGCATTACTATTCGAAAAGCAGTAGAAGTAAGGCGTGGAGCGCTTACTTACTTCACCTGCCTGTAATAACGCAGAGAGTCGCACAGCCAGGCTTTGAAGACTGGCTTCCATCCCGAGCCCGCCAAGCCTGTCCTCCTAGGCACAATACACAACACACATGGACTCCTAACATGCTAGATTGCGGGTGCAACTGTGACAAGATTCTAAATGAACTCTATCAATGGGTCAACATTCTTCAGCGTTGACCTCACCAGACCCAATAAATTTCCACTGCATGTACTAAACAGCCACTGATTTCATTAATTACTTAACTAGATAGCAGGCTTATTAATGCATTAATAAGCCTATAATACCTAATTATACCTATTAATGCCAGACTAATACGAATACCATGAGGCTGGAATTGGCACGATGCATTCCCTGGTACCTAGAACAATGCCTGGCACATAGTATACTATGGATGCAATAAATATTTGCTGAGTAAATAAACTTACTCCGACTTTACACTCCTTTTTATGTTCAAATGTTTTTAAAATTTTTATTATTAGAGTTAGTACTTTGTGTGTAATTAAGTGCCTTCCCTCATGAGGACTACAAGCTCCCTGATATTAAAACAACATCTGCCCTCTCCTGACCCTTCTACCAATTGAAAAAAAAAAAAGCAAGGATCACGAGAAAAGTTTATCTGTTGTGCAATTCTACCAAGAGGCTGAGAAAACACCCAGACCGGGCAAGGAATGATGCCGAGAACTTGGCGGTGGGGGGAGGAGGGAGGGGGCAGGGACGAAGCTGATGGACTCTGGAAAGAACAAACTTTTACAGCAAAGAACATTTCAGCAGCCTAATTAAGAAAAGTGGACCGGGAATTAGAGATGCAGCCACCTGTCAAAAGATAAATTAGAACAGGTACAAAACCACTGACCCACTTTCCCTATGCTATGATCTTTAGTCGATGTAGCCAAAATGCAACTTATGTTCCTATCAGCTGGCATCCTGGGAAGAGAAGCCATAAAAACAAATCTTGCTCTAAAATATGGTCTGGCCTCTCCTTTCTTGCAAGGGAAAGTCTAGCCTCTGCACAACACAAGCAGTCAGAGTCCTGGCAGGAAATGGATGACAATGCAAGTAATAAGACAAGTAATAAGAGATTGTTCATAAAGGCAGCAGCGATTAGAAGAAACTAACAAGGGATGGTGCAGTGCCCTGGGCCAGCAATACTGGGGGAGCCATTGGCACCCCTCGACCCAGATGCACAAGGGGAGGCATTGGTTGCCGGAACCTGGAGAAAGTGGCTATATGGGGAGGTGCTTCCTACCAGGAGCTGTGGCCTTTGGTCCTTTAGCACAGGTGCAGCAAGGCAGCAAGAAGGAAGGCAGGGGAGTAAGCACCCTGCACTCTTTCTGGTGGGGGTGCCTTCCGCTGGCCAAATCCAACCAGAAGCCAGAGGGCAAGGGGACCCTGAACACGAAGCTGTGTGAAGGATGGAGACTGGATTACGATGGGGGGTGGGGGTGCTGCTGCCTTTATGAACAATCTCTTATTACTTGTCTTGCATTGGAGCTTTGAGTTCACACACTTCCCAGGTGTGGTCTCACCCTTCTCCCACCTGCTTTCTACTTGTGTGGACCCCGTGATCCTTGGCTTCTAGGTGGGTTTGGCCAATGGCAAAGACGAGAATACGATCGCGGTGCTGACTCTTCTGGTTATCTGTAGCTGGCGGTGTCCTTCAGCAGAGGGAGGCTGACTACACAGCTCTCTCCCCTCACCCCTTCAGATTATCGCATAAGGCTTTTACAAGGCGATATTTCTCTATGGTAACACATCTCCAATTTTCAATGGACGTTAGTGAGAAACTAGCATTTATCTACCAGAAACCCATTTTTACATTTTACAAACAAATTCTGTTGGAATACATACATTCCACTATAGAAGAGATATCCAGGAGAGAGGGCAGTTCATGATAGTTCATGTTCATGATATTGTACAAACGGGAATACGTGAGTCAGAGAAGAGCTCCCTCTGGCCAAGACCTCAGAGCTCTGCCACTGGCTGGCCCCTAGCTCCTAGCTTGAGTGAATGTTTCCCAGCACAAGTATTAAAAGCAGACTGGACATGTAGCTTCGCCATTCAGTAAATATGGATTGAAGGGATGTTCATTTGAACAGGGTTGCAATTCTTATTGTTCTTTCCCACTTTAGAAAAGAAAAATGCCTTGGCTTTCTATTGCACATCGAATAAAACAAAGTCCTGTGCTCACTTCGGCAGCACATATACTAAAATTGGAACGATAAAGAGGTGATTAGCATGGCCCCTGCACAAGAATGACATGTGAATTTGTGAAGCGTTCCATATAAAAAATGTATAAATCAATCAATAAATAAAATAAAGTCCTCAGCATAAACCCCAAAGCCCTCTGAGAGCCGATTCCAACGTGCTGTCTCTTCTCCCCTTCGATGAATACCTAGTGTCCCAGGTCCCCAGACCACGACACTGTTTCCTGTCTGCCTCTCCAAGGCCACATGCTCCCTCTGCCTGCACTGGGCTTTCATCTCTAGCTGTCAAAATCCTACTTGACACCCGAAGACTCATACACAAGTCTTCAAAAAGCTCGATTTTTAATAGCCACGAACTGGACACCACCCAAATGTCCATCAGCCGAGGGGGGGCTGGGAGGGGGGATGCATGGACAAACGGTGGCGCATCCATGCAGTGGGATCCGCTCAGCCACAAAGCACACGCCGCTGACACATGCAACCACACGGATAAAATCCAAAGTCATTAAGCTGAGTGAAAGAAATCAGATAAGAAAAGGATACATACTGTACAATTTCTTTTATTTAAAATTCTAGAAAATGTAAACTCATCTGAATTTACTGAATTACTAATTCACTGAATAGCTGAGGAGACCAGACGTTGCCTGAGGATGAGGGTGGAGAAAGGGAGGGAATCACCAAGGGGCGCGAGGGCTCTGTGGGGGAAGATGAAAATGTACGTTATTCTGACTGTGGTGACGGTTTCAGTGCTGTATACATATTCCAAAACTCATAAAGTCGAACACTTTATGCGTGGATCACTGTACACCAATTATACCCCAATAAAGTTGTAAAAAAATACTATAAACAAAGTTAAGACAAACCACAAACTGGAAAAACTACTGACAAGCCAATAAAGGGGTATTATTCACAGAGTAATAAGGGCCCCAACAAATCAATAAAAAATATAAATAAAGCAATAGAAAATGGGTACAGAGCACAAGCTGGTAGCTCAGAAACAAATATACATAACCAACATGTTTGAATGCAATCGTTCTGTCTCAATAGAATGTAAAAAAATGCACCTTACTCACCCAGGGGCCTGAAGGAATGGCAGTATCTGAAAAGATCATCAGGGAGGAAGTGGCCCTTGGTGGGGGGAGGGGGAGGAGAGACTCCTGACCACGCCCCTGGCATCCTGGCCACGCCCCCAGCCCCTCCACCTCATGTCCCTAGGCCCAGCATCCTGGGTGCTACCTGGCCTGTCGGTTACCAGACTCCACATGTGAAACAACAACCCCGCCCCACATGTACGCATGTCTTTGAACTGTCTTCTGGGTCCAGTCGTTACTAGGAAGGTTAGCTTATCCCAAGCAGCTGCATGTACCTTGCTCAAGTCGAGTGCAGGCAAGGGTTGAGGGCAGGCTCCCAGCCTGCACCTGTCCCTCTCCCCCATGCAAATACAAGCTCCCTGAGGCCCAAGGGCGCGTCTGTTTCCGTCTATCCCCTCAGAAGGGAGCACAGGACTCCTGCCCGGCATCCACAATTCCGAGTTCTATTACGGCCCTTTCCAAAGCACTTCGAATACCTTTTTATTTTTTTTAATCCACCTCTCACAAGAACCCTGAGCTGGTATCATGGTTAACATTATTATGACCCCCTTGCTTCTAATGTGAGGACGCAGAGGCTTGCAGGTGGGTGACCATCCCCGAGGTTGCCCGGTTAATTGGGCGCTGACTGCGGCAGGGTCCCTCCTCCCTCCAACGTCTCCCTCCGCCTGGTGGTTCCGCTCTGCCCGCCCGCGTCGGACCGTAACTGACAGGCTCCCGGGAGGGCCAGAGCAGAGCTGGGGTGAACTGGGGGGGATTGGGGAGCACAGCAAGGACAGGAGGCAGAACCAGCCTGGAAAAATCCCAGATGACCGTGGAGAGAAAGAGGGAGAGAAATAGGAACATCCACAAGAAAAGGGACATTTCGTGTGTATTTTGTGTTTCCTCAGCTTTCCAACTTTTCTCTCTTTAAGCTTTTATGTAAGGGGGGAAAAAAACAGATGATGGCTCATTTATTAATTATTAACAAACAAGTGGCACTAATGAATAGCATCATTAAAGGGCATTTTGTGAATATTAATGTGTAGTTATATTCTAAATAAGGGCTCAGTTCTCCCCTTGGACAAGCCAAGGTCTTTCCTATCCTTGTTCAAAAGTCACCTATTTTAATTACAATCACCACTCCCCGCTGCATTAAAACCCCAGTCTCACCCCTGAATCTGTGTCTCTCATAGTCCTTATCACATAATAAAATGCTATGAACGCATGATTTTTACCTTCATTTTCATTGTCTCTCTCCTTGCACTAGACCGACCGCCTGCTTTACAAAGACACAAATTTTTGTGTGTATTGTACACCGATGTGAACAAGTACCTGATACACCATAGGTGAGCAATAAATATTTATTGAAATAATAAGCCGGACTCAGTGGCTCATTCCTGTAATCCTAGCACTCTGGGAGGCCAAGGCAGGAGATCACTTGAGGTTAGGAAGTGGAGACCAGCCTGAGTAAGAGTGAGATCCCGTCTCAACTAAAAACAGAAAAAATTATCCAGGCGTGGTGGTGCACACTTGCAGTCTCAACTACTTGGGAGACTGAGGCAGGAGGATCACTTTAGCCTGGGAATTTGAAGTTGCTGTGAGCTAGGCTGATGCCATGGCACTCTAGTCCGGGCAACAAAGTGAGACTCTGTCTCAAAAAGAAAGAAAGAAAGAACGCTACACATGGAAGTGAGAGGGGTTCTGGTCCATACACTACCACCACTTCCTGTAGGATTCCTCCCTCAGTCAGCCCTTTCTCTCAGACAGGGCTTGCACAAGAGACACAGGGAACCTCAGTTCAGCCACGAGCTATGCCCTCCCCTCTGAGCAGGCGCTCAGAGGCCCCATCCCCGAGCTCCCGGCTGCTGCCCCCGCACTCTGAAACCCCAAGCAGCATCCTCCCACACGGACACATGATCAGAGTTTCAGAGTGGAAAGAGCCCAACGCTCTCATTCTGCAGATGCAGACTTTGGAACCCCACGAGCTGGAGTGCCCTTCCCAAGCGGACACAGTGAGCTCCCGAGGCCAAGGATGTTAATACGCCCTGTCTCATTCTCTCCCGACGCACGGAGACTTTGTTGGTAGGGGATCGAAGACCTGGATCTTGGCAAAATACCAGAAGGTGGAGGCTGTCCTGGGGCCTCGCAGATGGTGTTCCCTCTTCTCCCCTCACCCCTGTGCAGGTGTTTCCTGTTCCAGCCTTCCCAGGGCCGTGATGCACTCAGTGAGTCATCCAGCGATCGCATTTGGCCCGGCTCACAAAACCCCTTGTGGATGACTCCCGGAGCGGAGGCTCTGGCAATGTGATTGCGGTCCTCAGGGAGCTGAGTAGAAAGATATTCTGCAGAAGAAACCCTGTGCAAACTCTAACATGTGCTCTTTAAAAAGAGCTTTCGACCTTTTTCACCCCACAGGACAGGACTCAAGGCCACAGCCAGTGCGTGGACATGACTGGCTCGGGGTCTCTCCGTGAGCCAGGCCTGTAGGGTGCAGGTTTTCTGATTGCCGGTTTCAGCCTACAGATTTTCTCTTCCCTCCGTCGTCATCCATCTCGAGCAGAGAAGAGTCGCATATATGAGGACAATTTCAGGCAGGTTTTCCCTGGCTCTCCCCAGATCTAAGTAAGCCTGACAGATGGACACTTGTTCTCACTCCCTTTCTTCCAAATGGACAAATCTCATCACCAGAGGCCGCCAGGGGCAAACTGGGAGCAAGAGATAAGAAACCCGATGCTTAAAACAGGCCAGGTCCTCTGGTGGTTCGTAAGCATGACGATTGGATTTTCACACTACTGTGTGAGATGCGCCTCCCTCAAACCCTGTTATGACGTCGGCACATAACCCATCTGACGTCAAAAATAAAAAAAAAAAAAACAGGCCACAATGACTTCTATTTCTTGAGTATCTAATACATGCCAAGCACTTCCTCATATTCATCCTCTGACATACTCCCTACCGCGAGCCTGTAGCACGGGCTCAGAGAGGTTGAGTAGCTTGCCAACTGTCACACAGCAGTAAGCAGCAGAGCTGGCGGGCAGACTGAGCACCGCATGACACCAGAACCCGTGTTTTTCTCCTTAAAATCCTAGCTGCAGTGGGCAACGTCAAGATGGAGGAAAAGACCTTCAGGTGAACTGCACTCTTGTCCCTCAGACGCTGCCAACTGCACGGGGTCCTTCCTAGCTCACATTTCTGGGTTGGGTTTTCCCACAACTCCTGTTGCCATGGCATTAGGGGCTCTAGTCACCATTTGAAAACCTGGAAGAAAAAAAAGAAACCCAGAAGAGGAGAATAAGGGGATTCAGCTCTTTGAATCAAGAGCTGACCAGTTCTTTTAAAAGATAAATTCAATCTGGTCCCTGAATCAGGATTAGAAACTAGAGACAGATAATGGCACTTGTAGGCCTTGGAGTTATTTAGCTTCTTGCTCCGAGAAGTTCGGTTCGCTTTGTAGACATGGTCTCACTTTCTCCCTGGGATCTTAGCAGGAGACCAGAGAAGACGTGGGGACAAGGCTCTGGAGGGTCAGACTAGGAGTGAGGCTCACAGCCCCCACCCGTGTGTAAGAACTAGTTCCTTCTTCTCTCTTCTCCTGCCTGACGGGATAGATAGGGCTGTCACATTATTGGCACTGTCACATGTAAGTTGGAATTTACCTGAGGGCCATGGTTTGCCCCATCCAGTTTTTAAAAAATCAAGAAGCAAACACCCTGCAAGGTCTGCAGACTGTTAGAGCTGAGACATTACCATCCCAAGTCCTAGCCTCCCACCCAGCACCCACCTGGCATCTTCCAGAAGAGCAAACAGAAGCCCAGAGAGATTATGTGAAACGAAGGGAAGGAGTTCCTGCTACTCTCTTTCAAAACAGCCTCCAGGTATGGGGCCACCTGTCCTGCTGCCGGTGCGGAACATTTTTCCACGCCCCCGCTGCATGCTCAGAGTATGTTCTGTTTATCACTCACTGTCATCTGATTTTTTCCATGCTATGGTGGGAATGTTTGTGTCCCTCCAAAATTCATATGTTGAAATACTAACCTCCAAGTTGATGGCGTTGGGAGGTAGGGCCTTTGCGGGGGTGATTAGGTCACAAGGGTGGAGCCCTCAGCATGGGATTAGTGCCCTTATAACTGAGATCCCAGGTAGCTCATTTGCCCCTCCTATCATGTAAGAACGCAGCAAGAAGGCACCATCTATGAGCCAGAAAATGGGCTCTCACCAGACACTGCATCTGATTGAGCTCGGATTTCCTAGCCTCCAGAAGTGTGAGAAATAAATTTCCATTTTTTCTAAGCTACCGAGAGGTTATGGTTTTTCATTACAGCATATCCTATGCCCTTGCTTGCCCCTTGCAATGAAACAGTGGAAAGAAAATGCCCTTCGGAATCGGACAGACTCAGGTTTAAAGCTCAGCTCTTATTCCATTGAATAGCTTTGCGATTTTAGCAAGTTACTTAATATTGCCTCAAACTCAGGGCTGAGAACAGTCTGGACAGGCCCATTTTAAGTCCAACACTCTCTGGTTCTCTGTCCTAGTTTATTTAAAATAAGATGCTGGAAGACTCCTACTCCTTGCTTTATGCCTCGATATTCTAGCGCTGGTGTTTCAAATGTTTTCAACATTCAGTTTTGAATTCCACATCTCAAATTCCCCAAATTTTTATGTTATACTTAGAAGCTCTGTCTTACATCTTGTTGACCAGTTCTCAAAACAGAGGGCTCCGCTGGCGGTTCTGTAACTGAAACACGTACCGATTTCCAACTCGGCTGAACTGCTCAATGATGGAAGGAGAAGAGACAGAGCTCTTGCTTTTGTAGCATGCTGTTGAGTAACCAGCCTCCCAGTTTGCAGATGAGGCCAAGGATGTTAAGCCTTGTTTGTTTAGTCATCTGTGAATCAGCACTCTCAGCTCTCAGCCCAAATTGCAGAGGAAATTTCATTTGAAATTTCCAACAGTCCCAGCCTTGGGCAGCATACAGACGTAAAGAGAGAAATGGCCTAAAAGTGCAATTCCAGAACTTCTAACCCAGTCAGTATACTCAGAAACTGAACACGGAAGACACTATTGAATAAGAATTCATCCAGGGATTCATCCACCTATTTAAACTATCAACTTACCTGTCTTGTCAGAACCAGCCTTAAAGTCGTAGGGCTTGGAGAGCTAAGTTATATTCTAATAACTCAGAGGGTGAAGTCAGCTCTCCATAGGCACATGGTTACATGGGGAAATGGAGGGTACATGAACAGACCGGGGTTCTGTTAGAACAGAAGAAAGGGGAAACGGAGCGGTCACTGCACAAAACATGCTGGGATACAATGGGATGGCTGGCAAGGGGCTGCCTATATGAGCATATAGACAGGAACTACATTGTCCGTAGACTGAGCAATGAGAGGGCTTATCCACCCTAGAGGCAAGACGAAGCAGTCTTTCTTAAGAACTCTAATGGAAGGTCAAATCATCCAAGAGATTTGGCAGCCATGAGTGGAAATGACATGAAGGGAGCTGGGGGATGGGTGGAAACACATGACGATTACTCATACACATCCACGGGCTTCTGCAAGGTTCTGAGATGCCCAGCTGCCAGTGGGCAATGGGGGGAAGGGATGTGTCACTAGCTGTTTCCAGTAACGCCATGACTGCCTGATAAACCAATGGTATCAGTGTGAGTGTCTCTGGTTTATTAAGTTAATGGATGAAAAAAAATTTTTCCGGATACAGAAGGGACCAAAGCCAAGTTCACAAGCAATAGTGAATTCAAAGCAAGATGTCAAATTTCCCTTAGAATTGGCCTGGCATCACTAACTGCACACTCTGTGATGGGCATGATTGGACACTTTCATAGCCCACAGCGATTAGGAAACCAGAAATGTCAATTCCTTCCCATCAAAGACTTTGTAGGGACTATTATTCTTAACTCTTGTGCCTTACTTTACAGTTAACAGAACAATCTCCCATAAATTATCCCATTCGTGTTTATATAACATTGGTAACTGTGGAAACTGAGGCTCAAGGAAGTTAAATGATCTGCTCAAGATTACATGGTTGGTGAAGAACTAGAACTATCCCCAGGATGGCCCTTCATGGAGCCAGAATATCAGTTTGTCTTTCTTGCATAATTTGTGGCACCCCTTAAGCCCTGGAAATTCTTAGAGGCTACCTTCCACCTTGACCTGAAATTGAACTTGAAATTCCTACTAGTGGGAACATTCTATTGAGCTAAGGCACCATGTCTCTAAAAGTTCCCTGCCAAAATGTCCACGTGCTGCCTGGAAAATGGAAAAGAAATTGGAATCCAATTCTCTGTCAATTATCCTTCAGTGCCCATCCATGCCTTCCCTGAAATCCAGGGCTAATAGGCCAGCTCTTGCATGGAAATCAGACAGCCAGGAGTCCACAGAAAGAAAGGGGGTACTTAGACTTAAAGGAACGAGATTAGGTATGGGGAGGGGGAAGTGATGCCACAGGATGTCATCCTCTCTCTGATAGAACGGGGCAGAAAGGGTTAGACAAGTCCCTCGGGCAGCTGAGGGGGAAAAAGGGGGAGCCTCAAAACCCAAAGGATAGACTTAAAAAGGAATGGCTCTGAGCCTGGAGGGAAACCCAAAGGAATGTGGGTTAGACCCCTGGGTGCTGAGCCTTCGTAAGACCCCAGGTTTCCATCTTCGGCCCCGCTTGCCGAGGACACTGAATGAAGCATTCAGAACTCCCCGGTGTAAACAGCGACAGGCAGAGGTCCCGGCTCAGTCTCCAGGAGGGCCCTCGGGGCGCTGTCTTCGGTGCTGAAGCAGCACAGCCTGGTGCCCGGAACACGCAGAGGCAGCAAGGACGTTCCCAGGCTGCTCGGCGCTCCACTTCTGATTTAACTTCAAAGTCACAGCAATCCCCAGCCCGGGGATCCAGCTACTTGGGCGTCAGAACCAGGACAAAGTGCCTTAAATGCCCACCTCTGCCTTCACTCCCACCACTCACACCAGCTCCTGGAAGGCACAGAAAAGAGATCTTTGAACTGGACCCGCCAAGCTGCCAGGTCAGATCATTTGCCAATAATATCCCAAGAACCCACTTTTCCTGCCCCAGTGGATCTTCCTTCCCCTGTCTCCAGTGTGCACGACCCACTATCCAAGCCCACTCTTAGAAGAGGGTCCGGGAGACATCTTCTATAAACCAGAGTGAATTTAAGTCAGTGTGGGCCCCCACCGGAAACCTTACATGCCGTGGAATGGAAGGTTATGCCACCATTTAAGAGAGAGATTGAGAAGGCAATGGAGAGGGAGCAGATCCCTCGAGGCTCATAAGGTCACACCCACGGGGCAGCTTCCTGTTGTCCTTATGCACGACCAGTACTCGTCACCATCATCATTGCACAACGTGAAAGATTTGGTAGTACAGGGAGAAAAACACATTTAACTTACTGTAAACCAAGAATATTTAGTTATTCAAATGAAACACAGGGTGACCAAGCCACGGTCTCTATTCTCAAGGCATTCCCCAACTAACTGGGGGAATGGGTGGTATACAAGGTTCTGTCCGGAAAGTATCCAGCCATTGTTAATGTAACGAGAACAGTTTGCACAAAATCGATGTAACCTGGCAGCCAAGGGGAGTGGACTGGAAAGCACGTGCGTGAACAATGTTTCTTGTATCTTGTATCTTCTTCAATAAATGTCTCTATTTTTCACATTACATGGTTGGATACTTTCCGGACACACCTCACATTGCAAACTATTAATAATAACCTATATGCCATGTTTCAGGGAAGCCCACGGACCTGCCTAGAGGTCCAGATCTCAAGAGGGAGTTTATCAAGTTAATAAAAGGAGAAAGAAAGAAAAAGAATAGGTTTTGATGTTAAAAGCCCTGGGTTCCAATCCTAACTCTGCCAATTAGAGTGTGATGCTGGGACAGTCATTTTATTTTATTTTATTTTATTTATTTTTTGAGACAGAGTCTTGCTCTGTTGCCTAGGCTAGAGTGCCATGGCGTCAGCCTAGCTCACAGCAACCTCAGACTCCTGGGCTCAAGCAATTCTTCTGCCTCAGCCTCCCAAGTAGCTGGGACTGCAGGCATGAGCCACCATGCCGAGCTAATTTTATATATATATATTTTTTTTTTAGTTGTCCAGATCATTTCTTTCTATTTTTAGTAGAGACGGGGGTCTCACTCTTGCTCAGACTGGTCTTGAACTCCTGACCTTGAGCTATCCACCCGCCTCGGCTTCCCAGAGTGCTAGGATTACAGGCGTGAGCCACCGCACCCAGCCTGGGACAGTCATTTTAACTTCTCTTTCTTCATTTGTAAAATGAGAAGAATAATAGTGCCAAATTTACTGAGTAATTTTAGAGATAAACTGAGATCACATAAAAACATACTGCATAGACTGCAGAGCATTATTAAATACAGAATTCGCCGTTTCTGACTGTTGGAGTGAGGATGCCCAAGCTCGTATGTAAGTGCAGTGAGGGCAGGGCTGGTCCTGGCTAGTACAGCACCTGGCACAGCGTCATGGTCCCAGAGACAGGTGTCAAGAGCATTTTGATTGCAAAAGAGCTCTGACTTGGGGAAGAAAAAGCACAGTGTTTGTCCTCGGTGGCCGATTCTGCCCAAGCCACCCCTGGGGTGTAGAGCTGAGAGGTGCAATGGAAAAAAGACAGCTTTCACAGGAGGAGTTGGCCTACAACAGGAGCTCCAGATGGAATTTCAGCTGGAAGCATACAGCAGCAGCTGAGCTCAAAAAAAAAATGACTGAGGTTTTCTGGACCTCCTCTCTGGCTGGTGGATGGGATGCATCAGACAGAAACAGAGGACAGGTGGTGCCGGCAGAGGGTAAGGAGATGGGGTGAGTAGAAGCGAAAGGGGGGTCGTGATGGAGGGTCACATTCCAAATCTTTTGCTTGGGTGGAAATTTTCAACTAACACAACTGCCACTGGCTGTCGCCCTATCTTCATGAAGAGATACATTTTAGAAAGAAGATAACCACAGATTATTAAAGTTGGATGAGACCTTGAAAATGATTTATTCCAATATCTTCATTTTATAGATAAGATTGGGGCCAAGAAAGACGAAGTTCAAAGTCAAAAAAAAAAAAAAAAAAACCTAAGTTCCTGAAGAAACTGAACTAGGATTCAGTTCTGAGTCTCGGGTCAGTTTGCTTCTCCCTACTCAGTAGGTGCATGAAGGTAAAGTGACAGGTGCTGTCACAATAATCACAACACCGCAAAGTTGTAAGAAATAAATAAGGGTTTCCCCCACATTCACGTAACAGTCACGATATGAGTGGTATATTGGTTTGGATTCTCCAGGAAACAGACTGATGAGGAGACTTACACGCCAGAGGTTTACTGGGGGGTCCTTTCTGGAGCAACATCTGGGCAGAGGGATTGTTGTAGTTGCAACAGAAGTTTCAACCAACACCACAGGGCCCTCTGATGTCCCTCTAGAGTTGCCCAAAATTGAGGCATGGGACCCCAGGCCTTTTGACCTAGCACTGACCAATCATTGGATGTTGGCTGTCCCTGGGGGAGGAGGTGGAACTTCAGGTGAGGCAGCTCTCTTTGTGCAAGAGAAATTCCCAAAGAAGAATTCATATGTGAACCGTCAGCAGCCAATGCTTCCAGAATCTGGGAGACTGAGTGCTTCAGGACTGAAGGGGGTAGCCTGGGCAGCCGACCAAAGCATCCACTGCGGCTCAGGTTTAGGGTGGGAGGTGGGGCAGCTGCCTTGCTCCACATGGTCATTCAGGGATCCAATCTCTGTTCAACCATCCCTCAAAGCATCATCATCAACCATGTGTCCAAAGCTGGGTCATCATCCTCTCCTGTCTGGGTTTATGTCATGGGAAGCAGAAGGACAGCATGGTAGAACATACCAATGTCTTAATAAACAGACCTGGAAGTGGCTCAGACTGTATTGACAAGAACCCAGTCATGTGACACACATGCTGGCAATGGGAAGACGGGAATTTTAGTTTTGCTGTGCAGCACGGGCCCAACTACAACTCTGCTACTAGGAGAGAACATGTTAAGAAAGAAGGCCCGGGCCAGGTGCGGTGACTCACGCCTGTAATCCTAGCACTCTGGGAGGCCGAGGTGGGAGGATTGCTTGAGCTCAGGAGTTCAAGACCAGCCTGAGCAAGAGTGAGACCCTGTCTCTACCAAAAATAGAAAGAAATTGGCCAAACAACTAAAAATAGAAAAAAAAAATTAGCTGGACATGGTGGTGTGTGGCTGTAGTCCTAGCTACCCAGGTGGCTGAGGCAGGAGGATCGCTTGAGCCCAGGAGTTTTGAGGTTGCAGTGAGCTAGGCTGACGCCATGGCACTCTAGCCCAGACAAGAGAGTGAGACTCTGTCTCAAAAAAAAAGAAAGAAAGAAGGCCCTAAACTACCACCTATTTTTCACCAAATATATGTTTTAAATTAGCAGTACCCAACCTTTTTGTCACCAGGGAAGAGTAAGAGTTCCACACGCGGAAGGGTTAAGTGGAGCTCCAGATTATACAAACTGGCGTTCATTAAACTAACCCCCCACAAAGTGGATGCTTGGATTAGAAAGATTCCTGCAAAGAGATCCCTAATGGAAGTGAATTCTAATAACACAATACAAGAAATGGTAGAGCTGACACATCTACTCCCGGTAATAGCTCTTTGCAACCACATCACAATGACAACTTAGATCCAATATGAAGTTGGCAAAAACTTTTGAAATTATCACCATTGTTTGAAATATGACTTAACATCCACTATTATTATTAATAATGAACCTTACCCTAAGTGTGTATTAAGACTGGAGATACTGGCTAATGATATAAATGCATTATGTAATTTACAAATACATAAATAGACATACATTGGGGTACACACTCAAATAAATTTTTACTGATGGGAAACATACTCAAAAAGGTTTAGAGACCGTTGTTATAAGTCATCTCAATGATGCCTCGTGATTATACTGTGAGTCATGTTATTTTGTGGATGAGAAATCTTAAAGCCAGTGTGGCAAAAATGCCCAGAGACCACCAGCTACAGGACTCACGTGGAAGTGAAGACTAGCCATCAATGAAACAGGAACTCCAAAAGCTGAGCGAGCAATTCAGGGAGACATCTGTGGAAATTAAAAAGCAAACTCCATCCCCAGAGCTAATGTGCCCTCAGTCTGCCCTGTTCTGTTCCCAACAGATGATGCCAGGAAAGCCAACCCCGCAAAGAACAGCTCATTCCATCAAGCTGAATGATGTCGCCCTGAACCCTGTAAGCCCATAGAAACGTCACCTTTGAAGAAAAAAAGCCCGGCATTTGCCCTAGGATGCTTTAAAGACACTGTCACCATCACCATCAACAAGCACAAATGTCGCCTTAGTACACAGGTCTGGAGCAGGAAGGGAGACCACAATCCCAGATGATTAAAGCCGACCGCACAAGGGGACCTCATCTTGGCAAAAGCCAAGAATTCTCAGATTCATCCCTTTGGGGGCTGCAATGTTTAAAAGTAAATTTACCCCCACCCCCACGTCCCCACCCTCACCAGCAGTGCTCGCTGGGTAGAACCAGCCATCAGAAGAATGGAAGCCCCTTTCCCTCTGCAGCAATGCGGCCTGCCTCCCCAGCTCACAAATGTGCTGTGCTCAGCATTTCTGTGCTGCTGCAGCATCCATGGTAGAAAAGGCAGGGGCGGCCGCAGCAGCCACAGCAGCAGTTGCTCTAGGGGGTGGAAAGCAGCTTGCACCATTTCTACTTCATTTGGCAGCAGAAGCACCGAGTCTCAAGGAGGATGAGGTTCTAGTCCATAAGCAGCTGCGCTATGTCATTCTAAAGGTGGTGAGTAAACC
>CAUYSK010113398.1:0-17453 GCA_963575035.1 Avahi laniger
ATGTCTGTAGTCCCAGCTACTGGGGAGGCTGAGGCAGTAGGATTGCTTGAGCCCAGGAGTCTGAGGTTGCTGTGAGCTAGGCTGACGCCACGGCACTCACTCTAGCCAGGGCAACAAAGTGAGACTCTGTCTCAAAAAAAAAAAAAAAAAAAAAAACCTGTATTGTGTCTTCCCTATCTATACCAAAATCACTTATTTTTTTTAAAATTGCAAACACCTGTAACTACCCAGAATATTGCATGTTTTCAGAAGGTTGAACACGTCTCAACGTTTATGCCAGAAGCCTGATGACCTATAAAAATGGCCACAGATCACTGAGATATGGGTTTTCAAGTAAGTTTCACTGAAGAACTAAAATTGTTAATTAGTAATTCTTTCTTAAAAGGATTTGTTCCATAAAATTTGGATTCAGTCAAAAGGCCGCATTCAAGGATCCAGAAGCCACATGTGGCCCCAAGGCCCCAGGTTCCCCGTCCCTGTAAGAGAATCAAAGCAAAACTAAATATAGCCTGTTTCACCAGCCTGAAATACAAAATAAGATCATCTTGCTTTAATATACAGAAAAAGCTGAGTCCTCATCCCAGTTACTCCTAAAAATTTCTTCCCTGTCAGAGAACCCCAGAGTCTGACTCAAGTCTGGTTGCTTCCACCTTTTAAAGAAAAACTGAAGTCTAATCAGTCTGCTAAGCTTGCCTCTCACATGTTAAGAGCATATGAACCATCTGGGGAGGTTTTTAAAACAGTTTCTTGAGCCCCACTCGCCCAAAGCTCCTGATTCAGCAGGCATGGAGTGGTGCCTGAGACTGTGAGTCTCCAACAAGCTCCCGGATGAAGCTGACGCTGCCGGACCCCAGACCACACTTTGAGAAGTTCTGCACTCTGATGGTTAATTTCAGGTGTCCACTTGACTGGATTGAGGAATATTGAGAGAACCAGTAAGGCATTATTTGGAGTGTGTCTGTGAAGGTGTTTCCAGAGGACATTGGCATGTGAGTGCTAGTTGACTAAGTGGGGAAGATCCACCTCAATGTGGGCAGACACCAACCAATCAGTCAGGGCCCCGATAGAACAAAAACAAACAAAAAGCCGATTGATCATTATCTCTCCTATGGCTGGATCACTCTCCTCCTCCTTCCCTTGTATATCAGGAATCCAGGCTCTCTGGCCTTAGGACTCCAGAACTTACTCCAGTGGGACAACTGGGTTCTCAGACCTTTGGCCCTGGGACTGAAATGACACCACTGGCTTCTTTGATTCTGAGGCTTTAGGACTTGAGCTAATCATGTTACTGACATTCTAGGGTTTTCAGCAGCCTGCGTGGGACTTCTCAGCCTCGGTAATTGTGTGAACCAATTCCCCTAATAAATCCCCTCTAATATATCGATCTATATCTCTATCTATCTAAATATATATACATACAAATCTAGATAGATTGATAGATACTCTATTGGTTTTCTCTCTGGAGAACCTCAATACCTGTACTAAAAGTGATTCTTTCTTTTAATCAGCTTGCCTTAGCTATAGCCATCTAAGTCTATCAGAGAGATCTGAATAACTTTGAACATCATAGAAAAGGTCTTAAGATTTCTATCCCTTTTCTCTCAAGAGTTCATTGGTGACTATCAAATTTATTCATCCCTTCCCCAGTAATCTATGAATATTATATATTAATACACAGGGGAACCATAGAAAAATTCCATGTGCCTCCAGGGTTGGAGTACTCTCCATCGTAAGTCACATAAAGACAGAAAAGTTGGGTTGGAAAGCAGCAAACTTATCTCATCAACCTTGTAACTGAGGCAGAGACTTACTCAAAAAGCAAGTAAAACTAGTAAAATCAGGGAAAACTAGATCTAGAAGTCAATTTAGTCTTCTTTCATTCCCACCTTACATTATAAGGAAACAACACCAGAAAAGCATTTTAACCAATGGTTTAAGAAGCTATTACTTCACTTGCCTTCTTAATGTGATGCAATTATGTTTGCATACCATGCTTTTATGGAAGACTTTATGCATTATACTGAGAGATTTTAATAGCTACTATGTCATGTGTGGGAGATGGGATTTATTCTGAATTTCTATGTACCCAGACTCGGATCCACAACTTGGAAGACAAGGCTCATACAGGTATTCAAATGATGCATCATCTCAGTGAATTTACACTTTGCTTAAAAATGGAGACATTCAGTCAAATATTTATGAAATATTCTATTCCTTGGGACCAAAGAACTAAATAGTAGTGTACACCTTAACAAAGCAAATGTTACCAGGATATGAGCTAGGGTCCCCCTTGATCTCTGAGAGCTCATGAAATTTTCCATAGCCTTATCACAAGTACTATGCCAGACCGACACCATCCCTCTGGGGGTCTTTAGTTAGTGGCAAAGAAGGTTTCTCTACTTACCTATGACATACAGCCCCAGCTCCCACAGACTTGCTTCAATTTACGGATCATTTCACTGTCCAAAGCATACTACTCCTTTATCAATAAATACTCCAGATATAACCCTGTATGAGTAGCCAATGTCCTTGAATATTTTGAATTTATCTTATATAGAGCCATAGTCATAAACTTAAATTCAAACACTTGCCATTTCCATTTTAAAAGTCCTTCTATCTTCTTTCTACCAGGGATTTCTCACTGGTTACCTTTTGAGAGCCCATGAAAGCTCTCAAACTTGCTATCCACTCTATCTTCCTACAGGTTGTTTGGCCTTGACTCTCTTCTTTGACTGAGCTCCGTGCTCCTGTCTAGTTGCTTACTTTGCTCATCACCCTATTCTGCTCCAATTCACAGTAACTCCTCATGAAGGATAGTGTAATTCTCTGACTGTTCCTCCAACTCTTGAAGACCTTAACATTGGAACCTCACCTCTACAGTAAAAGTGCTCTGTGAAGTTATTTCCTAAATGAAGACAGCTCTTTTCATAAGAAGAACTAAGGTTCTATACATTAAAATCACATTTTAAAATATAACTGTACACACATATGCATTCCATAAGCATTTATTCAATATTGTATCTCCGGTGCTATGCCAGGTGCTAACAATAAAACATGTTCCCTATTGCGCCAATTATTAAGCTATTGTCTCTCATCTGCAAACCTATCCCCTCCTACTCTCCTCTAAGATGCTAGGGCTGGGACTCTGCAAACTACATTTCTGCCTTTGCCAGCTGGCTGTATATTACATCCTGGTAACATGGGGCTCTAGTGGGAGTCAGCAAGGGTGGAGAAGGAAGAAGGGACTTGCGCCTTTCAATTTTTCCCTCTGGGACTTCCTTTCTGCTTGCAATTCCCAGAAGCATCAGCCTAGTAATACTTCTTCACCCCGACAGTAGCAATTCCTTTCCATAACAGCAGCTGAACCCACTTGGAAATTTTCCCAGTGCTTGAAGAACTAGCTTTCTCATGCCCTATCTCAGAGATAACAGCACCAGTCAGCAGATGCCCCCTGAGGTTCTGAGGTTTAGTTCCATTGAGACCTCATCTATGTTTCTAAGTGTTATTAATTCCAACTTCTTCCTTTTGTACTCTCTGCCTGAGGAATAGTAGCTACTTTCTGTAGTTGCTGTCTGTGATCCTTTGGAGTTTTCTTTTTATCCTTTCAGTTATTTACTCCTTTACACGTGGTTAACAATCCATTATATTAAATTCTGTCTGTAAAAATAACTGGTTTGAATTGAATTCAGCAGAAGTGATGCTATGCGCCTTCTGAGTCTAGGCCTCAAGATGTCTCATTGCTTCTTTGTTTGCCTTCTTGAATTACTGTGGCTCCCATGTAGAAAAGTCCATGGTAGCTACCTAGGGAATGAGAGATCAAATACACAGAGGGAACCAGCCAACAGCCAGAATTAACTGTCAGACACTTGCCAACACACAAACTCATCAGCTAATAAATTGTTGTTTGAAGCTAAAAAAAAAAAAAAAAAAAAAAATAACTGGTTTGTGTCTCCAGACTGGACTTTGATACCTCTATCCTCAAGGATCTGATAGTCTGAAGCAGAAGACTGTCTCCTCTGAAAACGGTGTATGCAAAGTTAAGTGCAAAAGAGCATGGATGAAAAAGTTAAGGTGTAAATTTATCACGGGGAAACAATATGTGTAGATATAGATGTATTCATATGTAGCAACCAAGGAAAATATTTGCAAATAATAAAGTGCACTCTTTTTAGAATACTGTTAAAGTATAGCATGACCTTCTGTCTTCTCTGCATGACATTATTGCAACCTGGCTTTGAAAAATTGTTTACAAATAGATTCTGAAATCTTAGTACAAGAGGCCCAGTCCAGGAACTAATGCTCCAAGGTGATCCTACTGCAGACCACACTGTTTGGCCTCCATCCTCTAATAATAAAGGAATAAAAAGGAACCAATTCTGTAAGAGACTAGAGAGAAAAATGGTGAAAACCTTACCATTGGAAACAAACCAACAAATCAAATACATTGAAGGTAAATAGGGTGTTTCTGAATTTGACAATTCTGCTTATAAATGTAATATAAGTACAGTCGGCCCTCCATATCCATGGGTTCCACATCTGTGGATTCAACCAACTACGGATCAAAAATATTTGAAACAAAATGCATCCATACTGAACATACATAGACTCTTTTTTTCTTGTCTTTATTCCCTAAACAATACAGTATAGCAACTATTTACATAATGTTTACATTGTACTAGGTATTATAAGTATTCTAAAGATGAAACATATGGGAGGATGTGCATAGGTTGTATTCAAATACTAGGTCATTTTATATCAGGGACTTGTGCATCCTCAGATTTTAGTATCTGAGTGTGGTACTGGAACCAGTCCCCTACAGAAAACAAGGGACAACTGTATATTGAAAATTTCATAACTAATTACAATAATCAAAGCTAGTATTTATTAAGTTTCTGTGAGCTAAATGCTACACATCTCAAACCTTGTGTAACCTCATAACAAGTCTTTATTTATTGATTTATTTTTTCAAGACAGAGTCTCACTCTGTTGCCTAGACTAGAGTGCCATGGCATCAGCCTAGCTCACAGCAGCCTCAAACTCCTGGGCTCACACGATCCTCCTGCCTCAGCCTCCCGAGTAGCTGGGACTATAGATGTGCACCACCACACCTGGCTAATTTTTCCATTTTTAATAGAGATGGGATCTCACTCTTCCTCAGGCTGGTCTCGAGCTCCAGACCTCAAGCCTCAGCCTCCCAGAGTGCAAGGATTACAGGTGTGAGCAACCATACCTGGCCTTAACAAGTCTTTAGTTAGGTGCTTTTATTATCTTCATTTTACAGATGAGAAAACTAAGTCATAAATGGTTCAAGGAACTTGCTCAAGACTAGGCAGCCAGTAAGTGGAGGAATGGCAATAAGAACTAAAGCTTGTCTAACCCAAAGCCAGAGCTCTTCACTAGAAGGGGCACTGATTCACCTTAAGCTCTTTAAGAGCACTACATAAATAATAGCAAGTTGGAATAAACAAGCTTCAGGAACTTTTATATAGTTTCCTATTAGTGTGGCAAAGTCATATTTAGAATGGTGGTTTTTGAAAGAATGTCCAAGTGCTTAATAAACCAAACACCTAATGAAGAAGTGCAAGAGAAATTTGAGCATTACAAGGTCTATACAGGATTTAAACTAAATGTCAGAGACCAAACTGACATGCTGTATATTATTTTGCTGGTTTGATATTAATATTTATAGAAATTTTTAAAAGTTTCTAGAGATGGTTATCTGTTTCATCTTTCTCTCTCCATTGCCAAGTATAATACTGATTCATGGTAAGTTGTTAAAAATGATTTGTTGAAAAGAAAGAAGAATTTGGATAACATATGCCTTCATCCTGATTTAATGAATATTCAAATTTTTAGACTGTTTCCCTCTGTGGTTTTTTTTTTTTTTAAAAAACCTTAGGTAACTAAATCATAGTTAGTTTGAATGGCTTTAAGAGAGACTTCACAGAAATTCAGCTACTTTGCCAAGGTCATTTAGCAAGCTTGCAATAGAACCAGGACTGGATCTCAGGGCTGTCAAACTCAAACCCAGCTCTTATCCACTGTGTTCTACTGCTTTGTAAAGTCTTGTCTCTTCCCTGTCTCTTAGTTTTCACATCTGTAAAACTGGACAAATAATACCTAATTAGGTTTGATTTAACCAATAAATAAAATCAAGTATGTTGACAATCAAAATTGAAATTCATGTTTTCAACAGTTGAGAAATGTTTCTTAGTAATTGGAGACAGATTGAAAAAACTCTCTTAAAAATTAATATGATTCAGTAAAGGAGGGCAGCTGAAACAAGGAAATTGTTTTGAATAATATTTTAAAAACTATACCCAGGCAATATTTCTTACAACTTTTCAAATCTGTGTGATGACTTTAAAACCATATTTATAGAAACAATATCCTGGCTTTCAAATTAATTTTGTCATTATGTAGTATTTACTTAAAAGTAAATTTTCCTGGTTTCAAAAATATTAAAAGCATATTAAAAGAAAATTTATAAGATGATTGAACATTATTTAAAATGAAATTGTAGAATATATCATGACAAGAAGGCAAAACTAGAAACTGACTACAATTGAAAGCCCACGTGAAAATGTGGATTCACCCAAGACAATGAGTAACTGCATGCCATGTAAATCATAACTGTTTTCAGCAACCTCAGGCATATTTCTTCTCTCTCTTTCTCTCCCCTCTCCTCTCTCTAGAATTTGATTCTTTCTGTATCCAACTATGGAATTTTGCTTTCCTTCATAGCCCAAATTAAAAGTGAACTCCCACAGTATCTGATATATTATAGGAGCTCAAATGTTTTCTTTTTATCTTTCTTCCAAGAACTCTTCCCAATATCCTTCCACTTCACTCTCTGTTATGAATCTACCTTTTCCTTGTTATTGGAGCATGTGGTGCGAGAACCATGCATGGCACAGTATGCCTTGATTTGGACTAAGTGTGTCATTGGCTCTGCTGCCAAAATGAACTGGGGAAGAATATAGCCTTTACCTTTATGGAGCTCTTCATATTCCTCACTGCATGGTGTTTTCCACGTGTGTGTGTGTGTGTGTGTGTGTGAGAGAGAGAGAGAGAGAAAGAAAGTGAGAGAGAGAGAGAGACAGACAGACAGACAGACAGAAATACCCTTGACAGATCTCCTTCAAAGCCAATGCCCACAGAAATAGGTAGAGTCTCTCTTGCTCAACTCCATTTGTATCTCCTGGTACCCATTTCCATGTCCTGCAATATGAAATTACATGGGACTGGTGGCCTCCATCCCAAATTCTTGCAGCCCTCAATTTAAGACATAACAGGTGCCCCACCTGTAGGTGGGCAACTTGCTGAGCAGAAGATTTAAAAATTGACCAGAAGATCATTTTAAAGTTCTAATTCTAGACATCTCACCATGAAAAATGTTGGCCTTTGTGAACATCACCCAAAGGGTGACATGTTGCAATGAGATGGGCTTGAGGTTTGAATCCTGTCTCTGAAATCTAAACTTCCATCACTTTAATGATAATAATTTAGTGAATATTTATAGTCTGACATGAATCCACAAAACAACTGTATGCAATAGCTACTAGAACCCACTCCCACCTCCATTTTAGGGGCAAAGAAATTGAGGCTCAGAGAATCCATTTTCCTCCGAAGATCACACAGCTAGTTAATGATCATGTCAGGATTGGAGTTCAAGGCAACGAAACTCAAGCCCCAGCACTCAATTTCAATGTTATACAATTTCACTAAGTTCCTTAACCTATTTCTCAGTTTTCTCATTATAAAAACCTAACAAATAATTCCTACCTCATTGAGTTGTTTAGATAACAGTCCAATAAATGTTGGTTTCCTTTCACCTATAACTGTGGCACTTCATCAAACTAAATCAATTTGAATTAAGACCTTTGGTAGAAATAAGTGAACATTCTATGTAATGCCCTAAATTTCATCCCATTTTTCCAACTGGTTGTAGGCTTCTCAATGACCCAGGAGCTCAATGGATGCAGAATGGGTCTCCAACAGAAAGCAAGATTCAGAGATGCCTTCCTTGGACCTTAGCACTTTAAACCCCTTTGCTGTGAGTGATTGAGGACTTCTAAAAGAGCACTTCTCACATTTTGTTGACAATAGCTTTTCCCTTTGCAAATAGAAACAATTGTGTGAATTTACATATGTGTTCCTCTGAGATGGGTTAGCTATGTATTAACCCCAGCTGTCAAGAAAAATTCAAGTCTAGAAAGGGAAACTGACTGTAGTTTCACAAAGGAGAGGAAATCTTACTCCTGTTCCCCACCGAGAAGAAGAATGGACAAAGAAAGTACGAATGACTGATAGCCACATTGCTAAATCCCTTTCCCTGTTTCTACAACAAATGATCAACATCCAGTGACAATATTATGATGTTGATTTTGTTTTAAAGTGGTGCATCATCAATTTTCATTTCTTTTTTTCTCTATTCTTCACATCTGGTGAGATAAAGCCAATGAATATGTACTTTTGACGAATCAACTGCCTTTTGATCTTCTCCCTACTACTCAACTAAGACGCAGGAGAGACATTTCCATGGGTTTACACAGGACTTTTTAAAAATCTTCTTCCATGTAATAGATCAACAGCCCTGAGTTCTAGGGTCTGCAATTCCCTTTCTGCCTGTCTGATACTGGGAAAACTACAGAACTTCTCTGAGCTTCAGTTTCCTTATTTACAAACATCAATTTCACATTTATCAAGCACTCTCTATGTAACACACACTGTGTGTTTTTGGGAATTGTATATGGAGGATAATAACGTTGCTGTGCTTACCCCATAAAACCATTACAAGATGAAGTGCCCAAATGCTCCACCCAGCAGAAAAGGGCAATAATTATCTCATTCTCAGGAGGCCATGTGATCGGAAGCTCTTCATAGATTGCTAAGTGCGCTACAAATGCTAGTGATGGAGACGGTGGTAATGAAGATTGCAACTATACTGTTTTTGGGAAAGAGTTGCTGCTGCTCTTCTAGACTCACTGAGGGTTTCAAAATGGCAAGCAGAACTTTCATGGGCCTAGAAATGTAATAGGAAATGGGAGAAGTTTTTGCCTTGATCCAATAGAAGGTTGCTCTGTGGAGACTACGCACACGTATAAGCATTGTGTTCCAGTTCTCAAGATCGGATTCCTCAGAGATCTCTGTTTCACGCAACAATAACCTTCGTCTTAACACATTTTACAAACAAGGTCCCACGCAGAATTAAACAGAAACTTAGATATCTAAGAGCCTATTATTTGTAATTTTCTAAGCTGCCTAATGAAATTTACAGTTTGAATATTTTTCAGAGAATCTCATTGAAAATAACAATCCCAGAACTGATTACCTGCCCCTTCACACACTAGGCATTATTTTTAATACATTGAGTACTCTTTGCCATAAAAGGTACAAGTCAAACGCTTGACACTCACTACTAGTTTGCCGCTTGAGTTAAAGAAGATTAAAATCTCGGATTTAGAGAATATCACTTTTTCTCTCTCTTTTTCCCACACATGTCAATACAGCTTCTTCTCTCTCTCTCTTTTTTTTTTTTTTTTTTTGAGACAGAGTCCTGCTCTGTTGCCCAAGCTGGAGTGCAGTGGCTTCATCAAAGCTCACTGCAACCTCAAACACCTGGGCTCAAGTGATCCTCCTGCTTCAGCCTTCCAATAGCTAGGACTACAGGCACACCAACATGTCTGGCTATAGTTTTTCTGTTTTTTAGAGACAGGATCTCACTATGTTGCTCAGTCTAGTTTTGAACTCTTGGCCTCAAGCAATTTTCCTGGCCTGGCCTCCCAAAGTGCTAGGATTACAGGTGTGAGCCACAGTGCCTGGCCTCAATACAGCTTCTAAAAACAACTCCAAAGTCATTAAACTCTATTCCTGTAATTCTGAAATAAACATGCGTGAGATTCCTGACTTTCTGAATTAGATAGCTATATGTATATCATATCTTGATTCATGCCAAAGCCAAAATTTAGGACTTTACAAGCCAATATCCATTTCATTTTTTGTAATGATGGGCATTGTGGATACAATCAATCTGGATAAGAATCTAAAATAAGACTTCAAACTTATTTGGACAGACACAAATTCAAATGCTTTGCATAGACATTTTCTTCTTTTTTCAGACAGAGTCTCGCTCTGTCGTCCACCATCATAGCTCACAGCAACTTCCAACCCCTGGACTCAAGCGATCCTCCTGCCTCAGCCTCTTGAGTAGCTGGGACTACAGGTATGTGCCACCATGCCTGGCTAATTGTTTCTATTTTTGGTAGAGACAGGGTCTCACTCTTGCTCAAGCTGGTCTGAAACTCCTGACCTTGAGTGATCCTCCCACCTTGGCCTCCCAGAGGGCTAGGATTACAGGTGTGAGCCACAGCACCTGGCCTAGATGTATTCATTTTCTGTTGCTTCTATAAAAAATTATCACAAATGTAGTGGCTTAAAACAACACAAATTTATACACACAGTTCTGGAGAAGAGGAGTCCAAAATCAGTTTTCCAGGCTAAAGTCAAGGTGTTGGCAGGGCTGGTTCCTTCTGGGGGCTCCGGGAGGATGATCGGTTTCCTTGCCTTTTCCAGCTTCCAGAGGCCCTCAGTACTCCTTAGCTTCTGGCCTGTTCCTCATCTTCAAAGTCTGCTTCCGTCATCCCATCTCCTTCTCCTCTTCCGTAGTCAAATCTCTGATGGGGTTCAGGACGCACCGAGAAAACAGCAGGGCAGGGAGATCACTTCACCTTTTCCCCACCCTTCTCCTTTGATGCATAAAACCTAGGAAAAATTTTCTGACTTTCCCCTGATGCGGATCATAAGATTCTTACTTAAGAGACACTCTCCTTATACCTCAAGGAAAGGAACAAAGACGCAGAGATACCAAAAAGAATCTGAACAAACAGGCCTTGCTCAGTTCCTCTCTGTTTATTACCATTAGATCATACCCACTTTATTCGATCATACTTCTGCATGACTGTCCGCTCTCCATCAAACCTAAGCGCACAAATACACAGATTTCCCTGTTCCTGCGGGTCTTCATTTCTTTGTAAAGACTTCTGTGTAACATAAAACTTAGGAAGTAAATATGGATGCTTCTTTCCAGTTAATCTGTGTTTTGCTGTAGGAGCCTCAGCCATGAACCTAGTGATAGGTAAGGAAAAGATTTCTTTTCCCCTACATCTCCCTCTGCCTCACTCTTACAAAGACACTTGTGATATAACATTTAGGGCCTCCAGGATATTCTCCCCATTGCAAGATATGTAATTTAATCACATTTGTGAAGTCACTTTGCCATACAAATTAACACCCACAGGTTCTGAGGATTAGGATGTGGATATCTGGGGTTGAGGGGAGAGAATTATTCTATGACACCTGGTGAGTCACACATTAATGTGGGGCTTATAGAGACCTTACCTAGACTTCCTACTACATGGAAATGATAAAACATCCTGTCTCGATTTGTTCGTCACTGTGAGTTCTACAGCTCCAACTAGAGCACCTGTTATTCAAGATCATGAGGCAGTAAAGAATGTGGGCAGGAAAGAAGTCCCACTACACATCTCAAAGATTAAATGAGGACAAATGATTTTATATCCAAAAGAATCTGTTGTTTGCCCTCTGTCTTCACCTCCTTTATTAAAGACACACTCAATGTTGATGAGAGTCAGCCTGTGTTGAAAAACTTAGGAAATAAACGAAACAAAAGATACTCAACAAAGATGTGTTAGTTCCTTGTCCAAGTGGTTGTCCCTGGGGCAATTTTCTTTTAGTCTTTGATACTAACACAACATGTAAAATCAAATCAGAGATCTGATTCAGAACAATCACCTAAAGAAGTTCAATTTTTCAGGAATTACAAATTTCTAGAACTTGAGATGGGTCCTCAAATATCTAGACCAAGTAAGTACAATCTGACTAGTCTGAAGAATACTCAGAAAGTGTATTTGACAGATCCCTTAACAACTTGATTTAGGTTGAATAATAGAGATATTTAACCTTACTAGGAAAATGCAAATCTATCACAAGAGAAAGCTTCATCTCACCATTGAAGTGAGGATTACAAGGTAGGAAGAGTTTAATCCTTTCAATATTTAGGATCTCATCCCTTAAGAACAGAGAGTTGGGGGGTTGGGAAAGAGGGATATAGGATATGTAGGAGTGGGGGGGAATCTGACCTTAACAATCAGTGGATGTGGGTTTGAGAACCTTGGATCCACCCCTAAGTATTGATATGCAAAGAAACAACATGAAAAAGGAAAAATAGTTGAGGACCTCACCTCGCTTCAATGAAAATACAGAGGTTTATACCATTCCTAATACATGAGCGTCTGCACATTTCCTTTTTTAAAAGAGAAGGCGTTAGAGCTCCGTGTGTGTGTATGACTGTGTGTGTGTGTGTGTGTGTGTGTGTGTGTGTGTGTTAGTGATCATTTGGAAGAATTGATTCTTAGTCGTTGATACTAAGTGTAAATTTCAGGAGTTCAGGAGACAATATCTGGTGACTCCTTTACAAATCATATGACAAAGAGCAGGCATGTGTCAGAAATAAGGCAACCTTTAACTTTTGTAAAATTATGAAGAGGCTATTTTATTTTCAAGGAATTTCTGACATGCTCAAGTAATACAGATCTGCACCTATAAAAGTTAACACAAAGCTCCATTTTCTACTGTTTTCATATGGGGAAAGTGTTTTGAATTCTTAATAGTGTTCCCCCCCAAACAATTTTAAATATTTTTTCCAATAATGGGATGGTGTACTTCACTTGCCTCAAGAGTTGTGTTCCTGAAATACAACTTATATTTTTATAACTCAAATTGAATATTAATATTCCCAGACTCTCCATTACGTAAAGAAATTGATATGCAGTGTTAAAAGCATACCATACATAGATTACACATTGTTTCCAATAATAGAGAAACTGAGGCACAAGAGAATGAGTGATTGGCCCCAAAACACCAGCAGAGAATTGTAGCACTGGGAACAGACACCAGACTTTTGACTTCTAGCCAGGACCATGAAAAATATACCAACTTCCTAAAGCAGAGCAAATTCTCATTATTGACTACAGATTTAAAACCTAGAAAAGAATCTTAAAACCTTTTTGTCCTGTAAGGCATTGTTTCAAACACAAATTACCTGGAAAATTACTTCAATTGTGCACTTTGTTGTGTTCTGTGTTGGCCCAGCCTTAAGTATTAACAGATTTTGCTTCGTTTTATTATTTAATTAAGTCTCATCAAACCTTCTCCCTGGCAGTCAGGGGGAATCATCTGTCCTAGATAGATCATTTAGCTTTGCTACTTTTTAACTTAAGGATTAGCTCTGCACTTGGGGAATCTTTGGGTTGCATGAAACCCACCTACAGAATTCTGTGATTTAATTTCACTTATGAATTTAAAGGGCTTACAGCTGTCTTCACAGTTAAATGAGGATTTACTGAGCTGTTGCCCTCCCCTGGCAGAGACAATTCCCCAACCAGCAGGACTTCTGTGCTCCCAGGAGTAGCTGGTTTGACCAAGGAGAATGAAATTAGCACACACACACAAAAACATACCATCTGAGAATTTCAGAAAATGCATATCCAGAGGGAAATCTTGGAGCATAAATTACTTTGAGAGTTTTTTTTTTTTTTTCCTAGATCTTGGTTGGAGAGATTTGTGTTCTTTCACATGCACAGCTGTGGAGTCTCTGGGGGAATTTCTTGCTCTTTTTCATTTTTGCATATCAGCCAAAAACCAAGATCTAAGCGCCAAATGTAAAATCATAAACCCCAAAGATGATGTGGGTAGATTTTCCAAAGCATGCTAGACAAAGAACTGATTAAAATCCAAGGTGGGATTCTGACAGTGAGGCTGCACCATGGGTAGCATGATGGGAAAGAAAGCTGAACAGGTGGGATCAAGAGCTTTGGTTTGTGGTTGTTTTTGCTGTTCTGTTTACTTATTTGTTTAGTTCTCACATTGGCTCTAACCATTTGTATAAGCTTAACCAAATTAATGGACCTTTTGTTCTCACAGTTACACTGGTAAAATAAATATTTGTTACATAAGACAAAATCAGTAAACAAGCCTGGGATTGATTTTTGCTTTTTCTGTAATTAGCGATGTGATCTTGTACAAGTGATTTGTTCTATACTCCTTTATTTCTTTCGCTGATAAGTTAGTCTAATAAGCTTTAAGATTTGTTCTGGCTCCAAATAACAACAGTTAACATTTGCAGAGCACTTACTATGGGCTGGGCACTATTCTAAGCCCTTCCTTGTATCACCTGCTTTAATCTTCACAAACCCATAGAAAGTAGGTAATATTATTAATATTAACTGCATTTTACAGACAAGGAAATGGAGACAGAGGTTAAATAACTTGTCCAATGTCATATAGCTTATAAGTTGCAGAATCAGGATTTAATTAGAAAAGACTGCCTTTGAACTTCATGCTTTAACTATAATTCTATATTACCTCTCTAAAATCCTATGGAAAAAAGTAAAGAAGAGAACATTTATATACATCAAATTAGAACTCAAGAAAATGTAATTTTTTGAAGAGATGGGCTCTCACTATGCTGCCCGGCCTGGTGTGGAACTCCTGGGTTCAAGCCATCCTCCCACCTCATTCTCCTGAAAAGTTGGAATTATAGGCACACGCTTCCATGTCTGGCATATTTTGTTTTTATTAGCAAAGAATACTACATATTGTGTATCTTTGAACCCTAGCCCAGCCCTTGGCTCACCACTTTCCAAAGACCAGCCCTATATCTCGGCACCCTACCCTTTATTTCATCTCTCAGTTTATATCATCTCTGACCCTTATCCTGGGCCTCTGCCTGTGACTTGGAGATGATAGGAGAGATGGCATTGTCCATCATGTGAAAATAAATAAAAGCAGAAAGTTGAGTGTTGTGCTTTGGGGGACGTACAGGTGTCAAATGTCCCAGGTGTCGAATGAAAGTTCAATAGGAAACAGATGACACATTTGAATTCGAGTAATTAGCAGAGTTTATTTACAAAAGAACTACTTATGTGGAGTTTAAGGGAACCACAGGGAATGATAAGGCCAGCCAGAGGTTAGTAGGGACAGAACTGTTACTACTCCTTGGCCTGAGGCAAGGAAGTGGTTACTAGAACCAAAAGAGAGATTTATGTTCAGGATTCACTTTTGGGGGAGCAGTGACCTTCAATCTTGGATGAAAGGCACAGCCAGCCTGAGGCCATTCTGCAGGGAGAGGAGGGCCAGACTGAATACCCCGACTTCACTTTTTTCCTTCCCTCTGTTCTGATAAGGCTCCCCACTGGCCAAACCCAATAGGACCCCAAAAGGTAGGAGAGTTGGTTTGTGCAATCCGCACAGGTTAGCCTCCGGGGAAGGAAGCAGGGTAAGAAAGGATGGCGAGGGTACAGCAAAGAGCAAGGGAAGTCACCTGGCCTGCATCAAACTGGTGCTCACCAGAGAGAGCTGCAGTAAACAGGTAGCAGGAGGGTTCGACTTACCCAGAAATAGAATTTGAAGTCTAACAGGTAGCCCCTAAATACCTGTCCAAACTCCAAGAACCCTAAATACTTACCATATGTTTTGGTTTTCTTTTTATCATCTCTTACCCACAAAACATCTATGTTTAAAGTAATTCTTAAAAAAAAAAATTCTTCCTTTATGCTCTAGTCTAGGACCTAGAAGTCAAAATTTTATTGCTTTCCCCAATAACATTGTTTGCTTAAAATTTTCAGTGATGTGAACAATGGAACTTTCATCTCAAACCCATCATTTTGACAGACCCTTACCAAGGCAGGATATAATCAATTATTAGTTTTCTCATCAAAGTACTGAGAACCTTCAAACAGAAAGAAACAGTATTCTGCATTCTTGTAGCATCCATCAACAAAGCACTTAGCAGATTCATATCCTTTCTGTTAAAGCACCTCACCATCTTTCCATAAGAGATTCCTGTTCAAAGTAGAGTAAAGTTTATTTTGTTTTGTTTTCTCCAGTTAACAAGCCTTAGGGGAGAAGGGGTAAGATCAGGTGACGAAGGTCATGCAACAGAACAAAGGTGGAAGATAGAAGAAATCTAGGAATCTAATTAATGTTAAATAGCAATGCTATTTCACACAGCAACTTCTGACACTAAAGTCAGGACTATTGCTAACAAAATAGAGTTTCTATTGATTCAGAAAACAGATAGACTATGGACTATGTATAGCCAGAGAGCTCTTCAGTGACAGAGCATATATTAGCCAAGGTGGGCTAAGCTACGCGCTCTATCAAGCAAACTCGGAAATCAGAGTGGTTAACACATACAGTCATTTGTTTTTTTTGTTTTTTTTGTTTTTTTTTTTTTTTAGAAAGAGTCTCAATCTGTTGCCTGGAGTAGAGTGCCGTGGCATCAGCCTAGCTCACAGCAACCTCAAACTCCTGGGCTCAAGCAATCCTACTGCCTCAGCCTCCCGAGTAGCTGGGACTACAGACATGCACCACCATGTCCGGCTAATTTTTTTTTTCTACATAGATTTTTAGTTGTCCAAAGAATTTCTTTCTGTTTTTAGTAGAGAAGGGGTCTCGCTCTTGCTCAGGCTGGTCTCGAACTCCTGAGCTCAAACGATCCAGATCCACCCGCCTCGGTCTCCTAGAGTGCTAGGATTACAGGCGTGAGCCACCGCACCCGGTCCAGTCATTTTTTTTTTTATCCGGGGTCTGGCATTTTTTCATGGCGGCTGCCTTCCAAGTGGTAAGTCAGGGATCTAAGCAGTTCACACGTCACGTCCGCTGAACAGCCACTGGTCAGAACAAGTTACGTGGCTCCGCCTATCTGTGGGAGCTGGAAGATTGGCAGAGCACATGAATATTAGGTGAGAGGTAAAAATGTCAGTTACAGTCCTATCTTTAATTAGTTATATAGACAGAATTGGAGCTGCTAAGTGAATGAGGAGGATCCCTTAGGTACATAAGGACACTTTTTATACCAAGAATGGAAAAACAAGCACCACATGTACTCACCATCAAATTGGTATTACCTGATCAACACATAAGTACACATGTAAGAACAACATTTATTGGCCGGGCGCGGTGGCTCACGCCTGTAATCCTAGCGCTCTGGGAGGCCGAGGCGGGTGGATCGTTTGAGCTCAGGAGTTCGAGACCAGCCTGAGCAAGAGCGAGACCCCGTCTCTACTAAAATTAGAAAGAAATTAATTGGACAACTAGAAATATATAGAAAAATTAGCCAGGCCATGGTGGCGCGTGCCTGTAGTCCCAGCTACCTGGGAGGCTGAGGCAAATAGGATCGCGCAAATAGGATCGCTTGAGCCCAGGAGTTTGTGAGGTTGCTGTGAGCTAGGCCGATGCCACGGCACTGGCCCCCAGGCAAGAGAGTGAGTCTCTGTCTCAAAAAAAAAAAAAAGATTTGATAAGAATGACATACCTTCGCTTCAAAGTGAGAACTTTGTGTGCTTACTGTTAACTCGAACATCAATATG
>CAUYSK010113402.1:0-14220 GCA_963575035.1 Avahi laniger
GGGTGGATCGTTTGAGCTCAGGAGTTCGAGACCAGCCTGAGCAAGAGCGAGACCCCGTCTCTACTAAAAATAGAAAGAAATTAATTGGACAACTAAAAATATATAGAAAAAATTAGCTGGGCATGGTCGCGCATGCCTGTAGTCCCAGCTACTCGGGAGGCTGAGGCAGGAAGATTGCTTGAGCCCAGGAGTTTGAGGTTGCTGTGAGCTAAGCTGACGCCATGGCACTCTAGCCCGGGCAAAAGAGTGAGACTCTGTCTCAAAAAAAAAAAAGATAGGTGGTGGGCCAGGCACAGAGGCTCATGCCTGTAATCCTAACACCTGTGGGAGGTTAAGGCAGGAGGATCGCCTGAGGTCAGGTGTTTAAGACGAGCCTGAGCAAGAACAAGACCCCATCTCTACTAAAAAAAATAGAAAAAATTAGCCAGGCATGATGGTGCATGCCTGTAGTCCCAGCTACTCAGGAGACTGAGGCAAGAAGATGGCTTGAGCCCAGGAGTTTGAGGTTGCTGTTAGCTAGGCTGATGCCAAGGTACTCTAGCCCAGGTGACAGAATGAGACTTTGTCTCAAAAAAAAAAAAAAAACAAAAAAAGATAGGCAGTGGGTTGGATCTGGCCAACTTCTTGTCTAGTGGAAGAAATAGCTGCATAAACAGAATGTTTAAGTATACAGTTGATTCTTGTTATTTGTGATAATTATGTTCTATAAATTCACCACAAACACTGAATTAGTTAATACTAGACTGTTGCTCCTAGAGAAATACACAATTGGGTTCCTTCAAGCCTCTGGTCACAACATTTTACTCAACTAATTAGTATTACTATATACCCTTGTTTTATGTATTTCTGTTTTAAAGACACCTTATTTAATATATATTGTCGACTCATTAACATTGAACTTACATCGAACAGCACTATAACTCATGCCTGAATGAAGTTTATCTAACATACGTGTTTTCTCTGTAGGCACATCATAGCCTTCTTTTTTTAACTTTTTAATTTTTTAATTTTTTTTTTTTGAGACAGAGTCTCACTCTGTTGCCCGGGCTAGAGTGCAGTGGCATCAGCCTAGCTCACAGCAACCTCAAACTCCTGGGCTCAAGCAATCCTCTTGCCTCAGCCTCCCAAGTAGCTGGGACTACAGGCAAGAGCCACCACACCTGGCTAATTTTTTCTATTTTTAGAAGAGATAGGGTCTCGCTCTTGCTCAGGCTGGTCTCGATCTCCTGACTTCAAGCCACCCTCCAGCCTCGGCCTCCCAGAGTGCTAGGATTACAGGTGTGAGCCACCTCACCCAGCCCATCAGAGCCTTCCTACACTTAGGAACACTGAACATCATTTCAGCAGTAAGCTTGGGAACCATGTTAGACAGCAGTATCACCAAAAATAAGCTAAAAAATGTGGAAAATATGGCACTAAATAGACCACAAAAAGGACACTTGTTTAAAGTATGACCAGAAACAAGAAGACAAAGTGGCCCTGTTTAACCTTAGTGAGGAACGTGTGTCAAGTGATTCAGAGTTTTTGCTGCTCTGTGCATCTGCAAAAATGACTGCAAAAGCATCACAAATATTGATTTTGGGGTTACAAATAAATTTCATCAAGTAACCAAATTCACAAATATAAAATCCGTAAACAATGAGGATCGACTATAATTGTAGCGCATGCTATTAGGGAGGTATGTATTTGGTACTGTGGAAGCACAGAGAAGGGGTCCTGGTCCAGTCCTGGCAGAAACATGGGTTGGGGTGAGGGGAGAAAAGAGTGAATTCAGAAGGCTTCCTGGAAAAGTTAACAGAGTGAGAAGAGTGTGTTCCCAGTAGAAATAACAGCATGAACAAAGACAGAGGAGGTGTGAAACAGCAGAGGGCTTGCAGGTCACCTAAATCTGTGGTAATTTGGGAGATAATATGAGAAAGTCAGAGCTATAGAGAGAATGTTGAACCTTCTACCTGAATCACATTTGTGTTTTGTGCTATGGTATGTGTGGAAGGTGGTCATTGGGCTGGTATTTTATAATATACTTCTGGATTCTGGAAATAGTAATTTGTTTCTGGAATTTCTCATTTCTTACTTGTCATGTCTGAATTGTTAATTCAACAAAAGCAGCACTATTCTGTCCATTACATTTGGTAGGGTGGAGGTTGATTGGATTTTTTACCCCACAGTTTGCTGATTTTAAAAGTTTAGGGAGCCAGGCATGGTGGCTCATGCCTGTAATCCCAAGTTTGGGAGGCCAAGGCAGAAGGATTACTTGAGGCCAAGGGCTGGAAAAATCCATGCCTAATTATTAAACAACTTAGAATCTGATTGGCAAAGTGGTATTCTAACTTCTTCGATAAACACAGTTATCTGGTTTTTTGGTGGGTTTTTTTTGTTGTTTTTTTTTTTTTTTTTTTTGAGACAGAGTCTTGCTTTGTTGCTTGGGCTAGAGTGCCGTGGCATTAGCCTAATTCACAGCGACCTCAAACTCCTGGGCTCAAGCAATCCTCCTGCCTCAGCTTCCTGAGTAGCTGGGACTAAAGTCACGCGCCACCATGCCCGGCTAATTTTTCTATTGTTAGTAGAGACAAGGTCTTGCTCTTGCTTAGGCTGGTCTTCAACTCCTAAGCTCAAGCAAACTTTCCACCTCGGCCTCCAAGAGTGCTAGGATTACAGGCGTAAGTCACTGCACCCGGCCAACACATTCAATTATTGATGTTTGCCAAAGATGCGGGTGAGGAGATTCAAAAGCACATGTCATGCATTTGATATTTCTGGTCTTGAGATACAAACAAACCTGATGTTCAAATCTGGCTTAACATGATATCTGCTGAATGGAATTATCTGCTTGATAAATTAGGAAAACTATGTAATGGGGTTACTGAGGCTTTTCCATTTTGAAATCAACAAAGGAATGCTTGGTAGGACAGAAATCTTTATAAGGACACAAAAAGTGAGGAAGTGCAGAAAGCCGTCTCAGAATTTCCTTTGGAGCACGATAATCCTGGTGGTCTGGAAGATATCAAAATCTCTGGGATACATAAAAAGCATTGCTAAGGGGGAAGTTTATAGCACTAAATGGCTGCATCAAAAAGACAGAATGATCATAAATTAACAGCCTAACATTATACCTCAAGGAACTAGAAAAACAAACCCAAAGAGCAAACCCAAAACTAGCAGGTGGCAAGAAATATTAAAGATCAGAGCAGACCTTTAAGATTAAAGAAATATTAAATTTCAATTAAATGAAACTGAAACCAAAAAAACAATACAAAGAATCAATGAAACAAAGAGTTGGTTCTTTGAGAAGATAAAGAAAATCAATAGACCACTAGCTAGATTAACCAAGAAGACAGGATTCAAATAAGCTCAATCAAAAATGAAAAAGGAGACTTTATAACTGATACCACAGAAATACAAAAGATCTTCCGAGACTGCTATGAATACCTCTACGCACACAGACTAGAAAATCTAGAAGAAATGGATAAATTCCTATAAGCACACAACCTCCCAAACTTCAATCAGGAAAAAATAGAAATCCTGAACAGACCAATAACAAGTAGTGAGATTGAATCAGTAATCAAAAACCTTCCAATTTAAAAAAACCCAGGACCAGATGAATTCACACCTGAATTTTATCAGACCTACAAAGAAGGACTGGTGCCAATCCTACTGAAACTTTTCCAAAAGATTGAGAAGGAGGGAATCCTCCCTAGTTTATTCTACCAAGACAGTCTCACCCTGATTCCAACGCCAGGAAAAGAACACAACAACAACAACAACTGTATATCAATATTCTTGATGAACATAGATTCAAAAATCCCCAACAAAATACTAGCAAACGGAATCCAAAAGTACATCAAAAAGAAAATTCACCATGATTAAGTGGGTTTCATCTCAGGGATGTAAGGATGGTTCAGCATTCACAAATCAATAAATGTAATTCATCACATAAACTGAATTAAAAATAAAAACCACATGATTATCTCAATAGATGCAGAAAAAGCATTCAACAAAATCCAACATCACTTCATGAAAAAACCCTCAACAAACTAGGGATAGAAGGAAATACTTCAAAATAATAAAAGCCATATATAACAAACCCATAGCCAACACCATACCAAATGGAGAAAAGTTGAAAGCATTCCCCCTAAGAATTGGAATAAGACAAGGATTCCCACTTTCACCACTTATATTCAACATAGTACTGGAAGTCCTATGAGCAAGCAGGCAAGAGAAAGAAATAAAGGGCATCCGAATTGGAAAAGAGGAAGTCAAACTATCTCTGTTTGCCAATGATATGATCTTATATCTAGAAAACCCTAAAAACTCCACCAAAAGACTCCTAGAATTAATAAATGAATTCAGTAAAGTCTCAGGTACAAAAGCAACATACACAAATCAGTAGCATTTCTATACACTAATAATAACCACTTAGCTGAAAATCAAATCAAGAACCCAGTCCTATTTACACTATCTGCAAAAAAATAAAATACCTTGAAATATACTTAATCAAAGAGGTGAAAGATCTCTATGAGGAGAACTACAAAACACTGATGAAATAAATCATAGGTGACAAAAACAAATGGAAAAGCATCCCATGCTCATGGATTAGAAGAGTCGATATTGCTAAAATATCCATACTGCCCAAAATGATTTACAGATTAAATGCAATCCCCATCAACATATCAATGTTATATTTCACTGATCTAGAAAAAATAATTCTATGCCTCATTTGGAACCAAAAAAGAGCCTGAATATCCAAAGCAATCTTAAGCAAAAAGAACAAATCTGGAGGCATCATACCACCTGACTTCAAATTATACCACAAGGTGACAGTAACCAAAACAGTATGGTACTGGTATGAAAGTAAACATATAGATCAATGAACAGAATAGAGAACCCAGAAACAAAGTCAAATACCTACAACCAACTGATCTTTGAAAAAGCAAACAAACATACACTGGGAAAAGAATGCCCTATCCAATAAATGGTGCTGGGAAAAGTGGATATTTGCATGGAGGAAAATGAAACTGGATCCCTATCTCTTACCATACACAAAAATTAACTCAATATGTATTAAAGACTTAAATGTAAGACCTGAAACCATAAAAATATTGGAATAAAACCTAGGAAAAACTATTCTCAATGTTGGCCTAGGTAAAGAATTTATGACTAAAACCCCAAAAGCAAATACAATGAAAACAAAAATACTAATAAAGGGACTTAAACTAAAAAGCTTCTGTACAGCAAAAGAAATAATCAACAGACTAAAGATACAGCATACAGAATGGGAGAAAATATTTACAAGATATACATCCAACAAAGGACTAATATCCAGAACCTATAAGAAACTCAAACAAATCAGCAAGAAAAAAGCAAATAACCCCATTAAAAAGAGGGCAGAAGACATGAAAATTTTTTAAGGGAAGAGAAGTAGATGGCCAACAAACATATGAAAAATGTTCAATGTCACTAGTCCTTATGGAAATGTAAATTAAAACCATAATGAGATAGCACCTTAGCCCTGTCAGAATGATCATTATTAAAAAGCCAGAAAACAATAGATGCTAGCATGGATGCAGTGAAAAGGAAATGCTTATACACTGTTGGTGGGAATAAGTTAGTACAACCTCTATGGAAAACAACAGATTTCTCTAAGAACTCAAAATAGATCTATCATTCCATCCAGCAATCTCACTACTGGGGATCTACCCAAAGGAAAAGTAATCTTTTTATTAAAAAGACACCTGTACTCCTATGTGTATTACAGCATAATTCACAATTGTAACCAACATAAGTTCCCCTCAAGTGTTGACTGGATAAGGAAAATGTGGTATAGTGAAGTAACCGAGGAACAAAAAAGCAAACACATGCTCTCACTCATAAGTGAGAGCTAAGCAGTGGATATGCACCGCCGTACACAGGGGCGTAACGGACACTGGAGACTCAGAAGGGGGAGAGTGGGAGGAGGATGCAGGGTGAAAAGTCACCTACTGAGTACAATGTACACTGTTCAGGTGATGAGTGCACTGAAAGCCTAAAAAGCCTTCTCCACTATACAATTCATCCATGTAACAAAAGCCATTTGTACCCCCTAAATCTATTTTTTTAAATGATCCTGTTGGTTTGATAAGAAATTCTAAAGTAGGCACGTGCTGTTCCTTTCCCCAGTGTTCTGCCATCATTATGCACAGCTACTCTCTCCTTTTCTTTCACTGCCCCTGCCATAACAAACTAACTCAGTTTGCCTAGAAGTCTTCTACTTTCTCTTTTCTTTTTGTATATCTATCTTGCTGCTCCATTCCTTTCTGTTCATCTCAAGTTCAAACTCCCAGCGGAGAGTGGTAGGTCAACCTTCCAGAATGTAGTGTCCCCTTGGATAGAATTCTCATGCCAGATTACCTTAATAGCACTGGGCAGCCTAAGGAGAGCTCCTGAGCTCAGATGACCATTCCTCGTCCAATCACCTGAGACTACAGTGGCAGAATTACAATGTACAAAGTACGTAGAAGGGACCAGATATCCAGCAGAAACCCCAAGGAATCCCAGCAGGGGCAATGTGCCTGGTAGGTATGGAACATGGCCTGTTCATTATAGCCATGTGCATTGATTGGACTTCCTTAGCATCAAATGGAGAGACCAGTACAGTGTGTATCGATTGGACTTGCTTGGTACAAAGTGGAAAACAAATTTCCTTATAATGAGCAAAAGCAGTAGTTTTTAAACTGTGCTTAGCAGAAAGTCTTGAGTTCTTCCCAAAGGAGAGACATAGTAGGACTTGGAGCTCCCTATAACATTTTTTTAAACAGAACAGTTTCATATTATTCACTTTTACATGTTTGATTTTCAAATAAAATTTCCCTTGAAGATAACATTCATTACTCAAAAATAGTTTGAGAGCCATTGTGTTATAGGAGCAGAAAAACTTTTGTTTGGATAACTTTTTTAAGTAGTGAGGCTTTATTTTCAAAGAGTAACAGTTAATAAGACATAAAGTGAAATACAAAGTCACTTAACGTATTTTACCCAGTGTTTTGTAAAAAGCTTCTGAGAAGGGTGAATAAGGAAATTGAATAAGATTATTTCCCAACATTATATTCTTCATCACAATTGTTTTTGCATCTTGGATGTTATCATGGAAAATTATTTAATTATGATTGTCAATATACATTTGATCAGTAGGACCAACATTTTGATAGCAATAATCAGATTATAAATTTATAGGGGTTAAAATAACATGTTATTAGGGCTGTTATGTTTGATTTTGTTTACAGTTACAGAATACTGCCAGACCAGGGTAAAAGTCATATTAATTAGCTACTTATAATTAACTACAATAATTGAGATGCATCAAGCAATTGCATACATTACTTAAATGTTAGGTCAATGCATAATTATATTTTATAACATTCATGTGTTTATAATAATCATATTCAGTATGCTCAGTCATCTTCCATAAATAGTTTTTAAAAATTGAAGACATATTGATGGTAACATTACAATTTTCCCAGTGTTTTTTATTTTTTAATTAAAAAAATAACTGGCTGCCAGTACTCCTTTTTATAGAGTAAATTGCCTCTTCCCTTTTCATGAACTCTCTTATTTGCATGTGAACTTCTAAACAAGTTGGTTGAGATGGATCCTTGATTTATTTCGGTGGATGTGCATAGTTACGGAGAAAAATCACAGCCCCATAAAAATGATATACTAATTAATTTTTACTTCTATGTGTACTTAAGTTTGGCAGTCTGGATCTTTGATCTAATTTATCTAAACTAAAAATAAGGTCCCTAATGTTATTATTTTTTTCTAATATTATTTTAATAGGACTTTTCCCTCTGAAACAAATGCCCCTGTGTAAATGTCCCAATACTGTGGAGGAATTAAATGGCTTGCATTTTGATTTATAATTCAAACCTGAGTACAGTCTTTACATTATCAGGAAAGCAATCCATTATACCCAGAATGGTCTATGTGGAGTCGTTAGGCTGAGGATCAGCTCTGTCTGACAATGAATTTAATTTAACCACTGTATCATGTGTAAATTAATTTCTAGTTGACCCTAACTAAACTCCAAACCCTACCCAACTACCCTAGAATCTGTGTTGTCAGAAGGGAGATTGGAGGGGACACTATATACATGACTCAACCCAAAAGCATTGCTGTGACGGGAATAAAACCCAAAGCATGACCTACTGAGGGTAAGGAATAATATCCTCGTAAAGTTGAATAACAGCATCACTACCAAAGGAGAACCAACATCCAACTGGTACATGATCAACATCTGTGGAATTTAAAAGTTAGGAGCTCTTTTCATTAATGATTATCATTAGAAATACATTGGAGATTGAGCCTGGGCAACATAGCAAGACCCCATCTCTAAAAAAACTTTTAAAAATTAGCTGAACATGGTGGCACTTGCCTGTAGTCCCAGCTACTCAGGAGGCTGAGGCAGGAGGATCACTTGAGCCCAGGAGTTTGAGGTTACAGTGATCACAGACCACTACACACCAGCCTAGGTGACAGAGCAAGACCCTATCTCTTCAAAAAAAAAAAAAAAAGAAAGAAAAGGAAAGGAAAGGATAGGACAAGAAAATAAAAATGAAAAGGGAAGAGAAAAGAAAGAAAAGAAATACAGTACATGGCAGAGGGATGAAAATATGACAATATGGTAATCCCATCACAACGATAGTTCAAAATACTGTTCTACTTTTATGTATGATTACAAACTTTTTATATTTAAAGCTTTAAAAAACTGTATGTAAGGTAATTCTCCCCTGTTTCTTACAAAGTGGCCTTTAGAGAATATATTTTCTTTACATGTAGTTCCATAAAAGAATACAAAGTTAATTTAAATCACTGAGACATAAATATTATTTTCTGACTCCTCATTTCCATATATTATAAAATTGTGCAACAAGTTTGGGAATTCAATTCTTGGTAAGCTAAACTAAATGAGGCAACATGAAGTCAGCAAACACATTTTCCAAGTTCTCAAGGTCCATGATTTCTGTGGCAGGGATCGTACTTAGATATTAAAGAAGATTCTATTCCTTTGCTAGAAGGATTTGCTCTGATGAACCCTCTGATGTGGCATTCCTTGTACAGGGCACTGAAAAAACAGAAAAATAAATGGATACATGCCTAGACCAAAAGTAGTCACGTAATTTTTAGTTCAGTAATAATAGCTTAAATTTAATTGTGGGAATGCAGCAAGGCAGGGGCAGTGGGTACACCACGCCAGTGAGATTTGAAAGAATGGGGATTTTTGGTTCAAGCCTGATAACCTGATACTCACTGAAACATGTTCAGAGTCTGCACTAATAAAATCCTGTCGTGTATTAAGTAAATTACAGCTTGAACTACGTTCAGTATCACAGTATAAGTGTAAATTAACCCAGTATATTGCTTGTCAGGGCAAAGGAAAGGAAGGAATTCTGTTGGTAACTTTTAAGATAACAATTTCCAGCAACTAGGGTCCCTCTTATCAGCTGAATGTTTGTGTCCCCCCAGAAAACTATATATTGAAATCCTAATCCCAATACAATGGTATTAGGAAGTGGAATCTTTGGGAGGTAATTTAGGCTCTACCCTCATCAACGGGATTAGTGCCCCCCAAGAGACCCCCAAGAGCTCTCTCACTCTCTTCCTGCCATGTGAGGAAACAACAAGAAGACGGCAATTTGCAACCCAGAAGAGGAGCCTCACCAGAACCCCCCATGCTGGCACCCTGATCTCAGACTTTTAGCCTCCAGAATCATGAGAAATAAACCTCTGTTGTTTATAAGACACCTAGTCTATGACACTTTGTTAAAGTGGCCCTAACTAAGACAGTCCCTGACAGCTTTATGACATGAATAATCAATCAGATATGAGAGCGTCTTCAAAAGCTCACAATATATTCTACCACTTGATAATGCAATTTGTGTCGCACGCAGAGAATTAGTACAGGAGATATTGTAAATTTATTTTGTAGATATGATTATGTGTTTGTTTTCCCTTATCAACACAGATCTCTTTTCTTCCTTTCTTCCTTCCTTCAATTATTTTATTTTTAATTCAGTGACACATAGAGGAGACATCCCTTATTAATATTTGAAACAAACAAAAAATACATGTATCTGGTAAGAAAATTGAAAATTCAGACAGGGCAAAAACATACAAAATAGAAATTACAAGCCACCTCTCCCCTCCTAAATTAACCCCTTCCTATCCAATCATTCACCTGAAAGGTAACTGCTGTTTAACGTCTTATGATTCATTCAGGACACAAAAGTGTACATATATGCACATACAGGTGTTCATGTATCTTCTTCAGTCTATCTCCCTTCTTTTCAAATCTATAGAATAGAGATCAAACCACATACACCCCTTCACTCATTTTTTTGACTTATTGCCAAATATTGAAAATCATTCCGTGTACATATTTACATTATCTTTTAGGCAACAGTATTTGCACCTGTGGATTTATCATTATTTTGTTTCACCAATTCCCTACTGATAGGAATTGGTCATTTACAATTTTTTGCCATTACAAATGAATTTGTCCATGTTCATGGATCTCCCATCAGTATACTCATATAGTAAATTTCATACAATGGGCTTCCTCCTTCAAAAAATAGATACAATTAAGATTTTTACAGATAAGGACAAATTGCTCTCCAGGAAGGTTTTCAAATTTATACTTCCACCAATAGGTACAAGAGGCTTTTATCCTCCATTCTTTCACTGCTGAATACCATTTGTTCAACTTCCTTTTTTTATTTTGATTTTATTTTTTTGCCAAGTTGATAGATATCTCATGTTTTGCTATTCCTTTCTTTTGTTATAAGCATCTTTCATGTGTTTATTGGCCATTTATATTTTTGTACTGTAAATTATATGATATCTTTTGCTCATTTTTCTGTTGATTTGCTCAGCTTTTAATTTATTTGAATGAGCTCTTTGTAAATCAAGAAAATTAGCCTATCTGTATGTCAAAAGTTTCTAATTATTGAAATAAATTATTTTCTTCCCTTCATCTTAACAGATGGAATTCTTAAGCCCTTTCATACAAAGAATTTCAGCCTGATCCCATTTGAAAATGAGATATAGGAGATGACAAAAGCCAAACTGGCATCTACTTTAAAGGATAAGTGAATAGTAAGAAGGCAGCATGATGTACCCAAGAGAAATTTCGTGATCATAGCTGGGAAAGAAACCAAATATTCATGCCTTTATAATCTGAATAAAACTTGCACACCAGTAGTCAAAAAGCTGACTCCTTCATGGAGCTCTTCAATATCTTTCATAATCCTGAATCTTCCAAATTTTAAGTGATACTGCTGGTAAATTTTAAGTTCCATTTTGGAGCATCTCAGCATCTCTGTGAAATGGCATTAAGCAAATCTTTAAGTTTAAATGATATCAACATATACTAGAAGATAAATCACAGTCCGCAAAGAGGAGGATGATATAAAAAGGCCATATGATTAGGGTCACTGGACTCGGATTCTAGATGTGCCTGTCACTCCCTTGCCGTGTAACCTTGGGTAACTTCCTCAAGTTCTCTGTGGCTCAGTCTTCTCATCTATAAAATGAAAATAATAATAGCTTTCTGCGTATCCAAGAAGTTGTTTTGCTAACTGAAAGAATTCTTAGTAAAGCATTTTGCAAACCACTTAACACTCTCAATTATTACTTTAATCATTGGAAAGTAATATATCTCTAGAATACTTTTAGCAACGTCCTGTTGACTCCCTGATTGTTCTTCCACTTGCGAAAGGTTTGGTGCTGATATACAAAATCTAATATGAAAATTTCCCATGAAATGGACATAAACATAGTCTTAATATCATTTTATTTCCTTCATATTTAAACAATTCATGACATATTTTGATTAAATGTGCATGTGTTAGCCTCTTATTTGATCATGTTCAATATATGTCTTTAAATATGGAAATGATTAAAATTGGAATTATCAACAAATCCAAAGTAATCCTTCGCAAAAATGATTTATCTTTTATGGGAAAATTTGAGGTGTATAAAGTAAGATGTAAAAGAATGCTATTAGATAGATTCTTGTTTAAGTGCTTCTAAAATGTTCCTAACCTGATTTCTAAACATTTAGGGAAAGTGTTTTTGTCCTTCAAAAAAAGAATAATTTTAATGCTCAAAGTTTACAAGGCTTGTGTAGTCCCAAAATCCACATCGTATCTGAAGATGTTTACATTGAAGCTGAGAGGTCTGATCCACTTAAGGGAATTGAAACTTTATTAAGAACCATTTAACCTTGCCATCAAAGAGGGCATTGTTAGTTAAGAGCAAATGATCAATTTCATTGAGATTGCCTGTGAGTGGTTCTGATGATCTGAGAAGTAGCCCTCATTCTGGAGTTTTTACATATTCATAGCATAAAAGCTCAAGTTACCATTTCTAAAATAATTCTTTTCTTTAAAAGATAACGAGTTGGGTCGATTGTACTGGGACATACTGTTCAACATGTAGGGACATCTCCAAAATATGTCTGCTCTTTCATGTTTCTCTCTCTCTCTCAGATGTTTCCATTTGTTTTCTGCTTCCTAGATAAAATCTCCAACATGAGAAAATAAAAGGAGTTTCTGGTATACTGGTAGATTATTTTCTTAGGAGCCATCACTTCTTGTTCTCACTTTTTTCTCAGGTCAGATTTGCCCTTTTTAGCCTTTACATTGCTTGGCCTCATCTCTTGATGGTAGCAGTAGACTTTTATCTTTCTGGAATAAATATAGATTGGGACATTATGAGACAAGTACTCTGATTTTGGTCTTGCCTTGTGCATGACCACTTTTGACTTCTTAACTTCCAGTAGCTCCCATTTTTAGGCTATTGATTCTTTTCTCAGAAGAGTCTATGTTCTTAGACTTTAAGTCAGCTCTAGCCACTCTAAGTACCTGATGTTAACAACAGTATCTAAACTCCATTATGGTTCATCATGCACAATGCTATGAATAGATTCAGTACATATTGTATCATTATCTTAAGTGCAATTATTGCTATCACCAAAGTCATTACAACATATAAGGTCTTTTACACCGCCCTTGCCTTGAGCTAGACTCACAAACTGTGCCCCCTTTTCAAGCCCAAATGACCCCATCGCTAAACCTTCTGCATGTACAAGTCAGCCTGCCACCTGGTTATCATCTTGAATAAATAGATATTTTAACATCTGTAGAATGTCCAACAGACTATATTTCCTCGTGCTTTTGGGATAATGTTTCTCAACTATTCCTGGCTCTTTCTGACTTCTGCTTCCTTTTTCTTCCCTGCTTTTTTTTAAGGCATTAATGACTATCTAACATTTATTTATATATTTATTTGTGTATTAACTGTCTCCCTGAATACAATGCAAATTTCATGAGTTTAGAGTCTGCCTTTTTTCTACCCCTCTGATACATAGCACATAGAATAGTGCTTAACATATAGTAGATGCTTACTAAATATTCGCTGAATGGATGAAGGAATGATTTTTGTAACCTTGGACACGTTACTTCCTTTGAGGATTCTATCTCATCTGCAAAATGAGGATATTGGACTAGATCAGATGATTTCTAAGGACTGTTCACATCTATGGTTTGGACTCAGAGTATAGGTAACTAAGGCCAGTCAGGAAAGCAATGGGGAGGGACAGATAATCACAGAGAAGGAGCATCTGATGTTATCATGCATCAGAGGAAAGGCTCTCTAAGGAAAAGGATGTGCACCATGTGCATATCCAGGGAAAGAGACATTCAGGCAGAGAGGGAACTGTAAATACCAAAGCCCTAAGACAGGAGTGTCTTTGGTGTGTTCAAGAAAAGGCATGGAGGAAGGTGTAGCTGAAGTACAGTGAGCAAAGGAGAGAGAATTAGAAATAAGGCCGAGAAGGTAACTGGTGCTCAGATCATGTTTGTGTGGTGTGTGTGTGTGTGTGTGTGTGTGTGCGGGTGCATGTGTGCTTATTATGAGAGGAAAGATATGTGTGGTATGGTATGTGTAGTGCATGTGTGGTAAAGTCTTGTGTTTGTGTGGTATATGGGCATATAGTATGTATATGTGTGTGGTGTGGTATGAGTTCTATGAGTGTATGTTTGATATGAGAGGTATGTGTATGTGACATAATGTGGTGTGTGCTTGGTGGAGAGGGGAGTGTATGTATGCAGTATGATATATATGTGTTGTTGTTCATGAATTAATATAAACGTGTTTGCAGACAGGATTTGTCTTAGGAGTTTTGCA
>CAUYSK010113406.1:0-38702 GCA_963575035.1 Avahi laniger
CATATTATGGGGGTACAGATGTTTCTGTTACATATGTTGCCCTTGCCCCCACCTCCCTCCCTAAGTCCGAGTTTCAAATATGTCCATCATTTGGGTGGTGCACATTGCACTCTTTGTGCATGCATATACCCCTCCTCTCTACCCTCCTCCCCCCTCCCTCCTCCCCCCGTCCAACGTCCAATAGATGTTATTCTTATATGTGCACTTATGTGTTGATCAGTTAATACCAATTGATGATGAGTACATGTGGTGCTTGTCTTTCCATTCTTGGGATACCTCACTTAGTAGAATGCATTCATGTTACATAAATTTTAACTTAAAAAAACTGAAACCAACATATATTTAGTTTTTAAGTTTTTAGGTAATTCTAATGTGCACCTGGGCTTGGGAACCACTCAGATACATGGAGGGAGAAGACAATGGAGAGACACTGAGGTGTTTAGAACCCCACAGAACATCAGACCAGCTGTCGCTATCTTTAGTGGGTGGCTTGTAGAGCCACACTGACCCTCCTAATTCTCTGCCCCTTCTTGTAGCTGCCGTAGGATTATCTGTGCAGGTGATTTCTGGAGAGAGAGGTTGAGGTTCTGGGAAAAGTGGGAACTTGCAATAAATAAGTAGAGGGAAAAAAGTTCATCTTCACATCTTTGTATCTCCCATAGCCTCAAACGCAGTGCTTGGCACAAAGTATAAGAGACAGTTCATTAATGAAGGGAAACATTTGATTTATAACACATAGACAAATTTCATAACTTGCCATAGGTAAACTAACTTAGGTTCCCGTGGCACCTATGTAATGCTGACCTGTCACAGAGCTATGACCTGTCTCAGATAATCCCTCTCTTTAAATCATATACTCATCTTCTTCTCATTTCCATCTTTGACCCCTATCCAGACTCCTCCAAAAAGAGGAGTCCGATCACATGACTCTTTGGAAGACAATAAGAAAGGAGTTATTTTGCTCTATAAAGAAAAAAAAAGAAAAACAACCAATCACTTCTCCAGTGGCTTGAGAACATGGATAAAAAGGGGTCTATATCCAGAAGCAACTTCCCAATAAATGTTTCCTCTCCTCTCAATAAAAGTTTGTTAAAGCTCCAGATGTGATAATTAGCGAGTATACTATTACAGGAGCTCCCATTAGAGAAAGGACCAGGCATTTGACTACAATAATAGTTAAGATTATCAAGATTAAAGTAAACATGTTTCAACAGCATGTAGGGATTATTTTAAACACTAAAACAAAAGAGAGGAAAGGGTCAAATATTACTTTAATACATTCTTTCTGGCTGACTGAATTTTTCTAGCGGTGCTGTTTCCCATTGTGACAGAAAAGCTTAAGCATGGAGAGACAGTGTCAAGAGAAAAAATGAAGGCTTTAGTCATCACTGCTTTTAGTGTCCATGGAAGCAGAAATAACTGCAATACAGAGGACAATGCAGAACTCAATAGCTGTGGTTTCAGGAGTGAAGCAGTGGACGAGTCAGTAGCAGAGAAAGCTGCATAGGGGATAGGAGAAATCACATTTCCAGGCTGTGTTGTGGAAGTGGATCAGCAGGGTGAGACAATGAGTGCAGACAAGAACACTGCCAGCAAGAGGCAGAACATCTGTTGAGGGGAAGCAGCTTTGCACCGCTGCAGAGCTGAGCTTGAGTTTGTAAAGCAGGAAAGTAACTTTTGTAAACACAAATTCCAAGAATTCACTGCAGCTATTTATGAGATCTTTTATTCATGCAAAATTCCAAAAACAGCAACAGAGATTGCTGTTGTGTGAAGATGGCGGCTAAATTCAGGCTGAGGAGGCAAGTATTCACCATTCACGTAGAAATGGAGAAATCCGAGGAGACTTTGGTTCTACAAAGCTATTATTTGGATGAAAATAAGCTAGTATTAATGCTACATTTTGATTGGCCAACAGTCTTCTCTTCTGAAATAATTCAAAATAATGTGCCCTGAGCCCCTGAAGGAAAGAGCCATGGCAGAAGTATCTCTCTCTTAGCAAGGTTTCTCAATGGGCTTGAAAGTCTTCAGGCAGCAGCAGTGGAGAGGGCAGCATCCCTTCTGCCTAGGGCACCTGGGGACTCCATTGATTTTCATTTCCACTAATGCAAACAAATAGAGGCAGTCAGTTCCAGGGAAAAGGGACACTCTTTGGCTCTTATAAACGACCAGAGTCTGCTCTTCCAGAGAGCTGTGACAGGCAAGCCCATTAGCATGGAACATTTAAATAATTGAGAATATTTCCAGGAGAATTCACAGAAAGCACACCGGTCCATGGCCACTTAAATGCGTCTGTGTGGCCTCTTCATCCTTGCTTCACACACACACACACACACACACAGACATACTCACATACACAAATGTACTGAAAAAAAGAAAACACATAACAATTTCTTCTTTTTCCTCCATTTCTCCAGAATTACTGTTCTTTATGTCCCCAGTTAAAAAAAATGAAAATAAGAGAAAATATTTCCCAAATCCTTAATATCACTGAAAATTGATATAGAGTTTAAGAGATTTTCCCAAGTCTTTAAAGGAAGAAATTTGTAAGCATATGGTACTCATTCCATCAGAAGTGTATTTTGAAAGCACTCTCCACTTTTAAAATATAGTTAAAATTTCCTATGTTCTTGATATCAGAATCCACCCCTCCTGTTCATTTTGTCATCCAGATAAGGACTTTGGGAAAGGAATAGAGATGTCAAACAGAAACACGGTGTAACATTTTAAGAAAGTCTGATGAAATCTGTCCTTTACGTGCCCATGAAATCCTCAAAGAAAATATCCACTCCCAACCATGTGTTGTAGAGTTGGGGAACTCTGTCTTTGGGGACTCCTATGAAGGGCCAACTATGAATTCAAAGTGGGTGGTGATGCAAGAGCTCAGAAGTCAAACAAAACTTGACCTACCCAAGAGTGTTTCTATTCCATTTGAGTTTCTGTAGTATTTGCTTTTCTTAAGGATTGTATTTACTCTTTGTATCTCTCAATAGCTTCAAGCTTGATTATTGCTTACTTGCCTCCTAGAAGAAGACCTAAGTGGGGGATATCTATAATATTGTATTAGGCAGTTTCAAACAACAGAATCTACTCTGGTTGTTTCAACTGTAAAGCAGATTTACAGGTAAAGATAATGGTATTGGGTAACTCAAATAATTATTTCGTGGAGAAATAGTAAAAATTCTATCTCAAAATTGGCCCAAGGAAAAACCACCTCTGCTGCTCCTGCCAAGCACTAAATGCCAAAAATTTGACTTTACAGCAACCATTACTACTGCCAGCCACAATGCTACTTCTGCACCAGAAACACAAGTTTGTGAATGCCTTGGTTATTTTCTGTGCTGGCACAAACAGAAATTCCACGCCAAGATTTTTCCTTTTTGTGTATGTTAAAATTTAAGTCTCATAGGTAAATCTGATTTGTGTAGTCTAAATCACATTGCTTGATACAAAAGAAGACAAGAAATTTGAGTTCAGACTTCAACACACAGGACTCACAAGGTGGGGGTTTTCTCAAATGTATAAAAACTTTTCAAAAGACAATGGGAAGTTATGATTATAACAGAGATCGAGTAAAACTGTGGATGGATAGATCTTCCTCTTTTTTTCTGGCATTTCTATTTGTGTTTCAGTCACTTCTTTAGCCCCATAATTTCATCAGCTAGATGCATGCTATTTTTCCATAATATTTTTATACTTGAATATCTGCATGTGTAACCTAATTGGCTCTCATTCTACAATCTGAACTGTATTTAATAGGTTAAAGGTTCCCTGTTGAATGAGCCAAACCTTCAATTTTTAGCTAACTAGCAAAACTACCCTATTCAAACACATAATGATCTGTTACACTTTTATAACTTTGCTGTCCTGTGCCAAACTGCCTTTTATAAAAAGATTTTCTTTAACACTGTCAGGACCCTTGCTCTTTCTTGAATGAGAGTTGTTTTCCTTGCCCACATTTGCTCTGGCACCATCCTCATAGATTCTGGACTTAGGAGTCTCACCTATGACTTTATATTTACTAGAAGAACTTGAGGAAGAAAGTGAGTATCTGTTTCAGAAGCAGACCAATACTACAACAACAAAAACAACAGCAAACCCAACCCCATAAAAGGAAAAATCTATTTGACACCCACTGAGTACCTTTACAATGTGCTGGGCACTGAATGGCAAGCTAGGGATTTAGAGATAAAAAATAAACAAGTGCTGGTCTCCTAGGTGCTAATAAGGTGTCTAGTGAGGGAGGCAGACCCGTGTGGCTTGACATAAGAGGAAGAGGGCAATTAGGAAACTTCCAAGGTCTGACTGTGCAGCTAGAGGAGGGGGTTGTGTGTTTGTGTGAAGGATGGGGGAGGAAATATTTGGGGTCATAGTTTGCACATCTTAGGAGCATCCTGTGTTTCTGCCTGTCTTTCACTTAAAATTATTTGGGTAGACAGAGCAAATGTGGTGAAATGTTAACATTCTTTGCACCTGGATAAAGGGTGTATGGGAATTCTTCATACTATTCTAGAAACTTTCTGGAGATCTGAAATTATATCAGCATATAAGTTTAGAACAGAATAAAAAGCATTTCAGCAATTATGACTTCATGAATGGACTGTGCTTTCCTGCTATCATTTCTATATCTCGTTTGGAGGCAGTGTATCTGTATCTATAGAAGTCTCATTCTACTAAGTATTTGACACATTCTCGACTTTTCTTACTGATGGTGTCTTATCTGCATGTAGAGGAAATATCAAGCTTAACTCTTACTCTGGGCTTAATTCCTACCAACAAGAACTATAGAGTTCTTAAAATGAGTATGACAGGAACTTTGGGAGTAAGTAATCTTGGAGTTTCTAAAAGTGAAATGTTGGCAATAGAAATAAAGATATCCTCGACATCAGAACCTTATATTCTTAAAAAGTCAGATAGAATGTGGTTATATCTCATGGTTAAGGTTCCTAAAAGGTGTTCAAGAGAGATGAGAGATTCCAGAAATTCTTATAATAAGAAATTAGACTGAATAGCAGTTATACAAAGGGAAAAATCTAAAGAAAGCAATGGGACTTACGCAGGGGTTCTCGATGTACTCAAAAGATAAAACGAGGAGAAAAGAACCAAATGGGAAATACAGGAGATGGGTGTCAATTTAAGTTTCATTTCTATATTTCCTAATGTCAATACACAACACTGTGGGAAAAAAGGCATAGAAAATTCAAAAGACGCTTGCTCATTCATCACAACAAGGGAAGTGATATGAATGACAGAAAGACACCAACAGACATTTTTATAGAAGATACAAAGTTTTTTCAATGGCAAAAGAAACAAAAATTTATGGAGATGCCTACAAAACAAGGGAGCTAATACATCGTGCTCCCCACTAGAAATAGAATGTCCCAGATCTCCCAAAGTTCCTCACGGAAACATGGAACTGAAGAGTGGTGGCACGAGATGCTCTCCCTGCACAAGTTTATACCCTCCTGGCCACCTACTGCTTCACTTTTGAGAGCCACCAGGTGCAAATAATTATATAAAAATACCAGCACATATTGGAATATTTTACAGCAAGACCTGACAAAGTGAAGATCAAATTCGCAACGTAATACCTCCATAGTACTCAGGCTTCAGGCCTGAGTTACACTCCTATACCTTGATCTAAGATTTAATATTTTTGCATTATCAAATTACTATATTTATTACTATATTTATGAATATGAGTACATGTATGCTTGACAATTCGGGCAGGCTGCAATAACTTTTCGAACTATCCAGTGAGAGGACCATATTGCAAAATTAATTAATTAATTAATTGTAACTTTTTCCTGAATTGAACAATATTTTTAATCCCTCCCATTTTTGTGAGAAACTGACTCACATTGGCTTAACTTTTTCCTAGGGCATATTACATTATGTTTTTCTTTTCAGCATTATCATGGACTTATGACTTTATTTAGCGTTTCAGTTAACTGTACAAATTATCGTCTTTTTATTTGGATGCACAGATTGTCTCTGTTAAGCCACTAGCATTCCTCTCTTTGGGACAATGGTTGTTAACACTGGCTATGTCTGGAGACATTTTTGGTTGTCACATCTTGGGGAGTAGTGCTACTGGCATCTAGTGGGTAGAGACCAGGGATGCTGCTAAATAGTCTACAATTCTCAGGACAGTCCTCACAACAAAAACTATCCAGCCCAAAATGTCTGTGGTTAAGAAACCCTGAGGCTAATCTCTGTATCTTTATTAACACCACCTGTAGACACTTTTGTTAATAAATGGCCTCTGGCGTGTCCCAGGTATCTCCCATTCAAGTGATTCCTAGGAACTGGCAATTTTAGAGGTTGGCAGTTTGCTTGTCTTCTTAGACCTTCACTTGAGAATGGAAACACTTCTACCTGAAGGTTCTGTGTTGTCCTGCTTAAATTGTTTTCACCCACTTTTTCCAAGTGACACTGATCTCCGGGTGGGTGGTTCATGGCGCCCTGGTCTCAATCAGCCCTGGCATGGGGCAGGGGTGGACTCAGCCAAGCCACAGTTTGGCCTCACAGTATCTTCTCATTTAAGCTTGTGACCTTCCCTCCCCACTCTCAGGCTCCCTCATTGCCAGGTAGGTGGTAGCAAGGGAAAGGGGCTTCTGTTTCTCATAGCTCACTTAGCCTGAGGAGGTCTCCACTGGGCCTGCACAGGGACTGGACCCCTCACCCTATCCTGCCCCGACAGTCTCCCAATGGGGCTGCCCCTCCATCACTCCTCTTGTGGGCCGTGTTATGGACTAAATGTTACCGTCCACCCAAAATTCATATGTTGAAGTGTTAATCCCCAGTGTGGCTGTATTTGGAGATGGGACCTTTAAGGAAGTAATTAAGGTTAAATGAGGCCATAAGGGTGAAGTCCTGATCTGATAAGATTAATGTCCTTATAAGAAGAGACAACAGAGCTCACTTTCTCTCTTTTTCTCTCCCTGGGCACAAGCAAGGAAAGCCAGGAAGACAGCCCTCACCAGAAAGCAAATCAGCCAGAAACCTCATCTTGTACTTCTAACCTTCAGAACTGTGAGAGAATAGATGTTTGTTGTTTAAGCCCCCTAGTCTGTGGTATTTTGTAATGGCAGCCCAAGCTAAGACATGCTGTCAGTGCCAGAGTGCCTGACTCTCTGCTAACTCACTTTGATACTTGTTTTTCTCACTAGCATCCACTTGTTCTTTGGGACCCTCTCCACCTTGTACAACTCAAAAAAAATCTTTTATAATATTTTTACATCTTTCGTTAAAGTTTCAGGGGAAGGTAGGTTTGTCAAAACCTTTCCTTATTTCCCGGCTCTGAGATTGTAGAAAACATAACATGTGTCCCTTGCTGCCAGTCCCAAGATTTGTAACTTTGGAGAGGCTTACTTTCCTCTTTTTATCTTAGTTTAGGAAGCTGGTATTTCCCTAAGCAAAAGTATATCTATAATTATTAAGTCAATTATTGACCATGTTAGTTGCATCGTCACAATGTCTTTTCAATTGGCATACTTAGGAATTGTGGGTTATCTATCCTAAAAATGATGGCACACATCTCTCTATTTCTTCTATTTCTCAATCTTATTTGAACAATTGAACACCTCCTAGTCAACCTCTATGCAAACAAACATTTATCTTTCAAACAGAAGTTTCAAGAAAAATTGTTTCTTGTGCCCCTTAATCAATGAATGTTTTATACCTTATTGAAACACTTGGTTTCCACTTGAAGAATGCCGGCTCCAATTAGAAAATTATTTTTGAGTGGCTATCTCTGAACACATTTTCAAAAACCCCATTAGTTTGCAAAAATCTCAGAGCTGTAAGGTCAGAGCTGATAATAAAGGAAAAGGTTTAGTACACAAAATTTAAAGCATAGTTATTCATAATTAAAACTCTAACGTGGACCTAGCTATTCCTTATTCACTTTTTCAGGTAAGATCAGTGAAGATTGAGCTTTACTTAATTTTATCATTATTGTCACCACTTCCTCCCACATTTAAAATTTCTCATTTCTTAAAAATTTCTTACTGTTATAAAAATCTGCTGCCTCTGACAAAATCTAAAATAAAAACAAAGAATTTTCTTTGCTTAATTTTTACTGTTCCTCTTCACATCTAAAATGCCAGAAGTATCCAATGTCTGCTGAGAAACAACTTTGGTCTCTGTTTCTATTACTACTCAAACTGGATTTTGTAATTTCCTTTTCAATATAATACCTCAGATATTTTTGACCCTTTGGCTTGAAACAACAGAAGCAACCAGGAAGTTATAACTGTGACCATTTCCAATATTCAATCCAGAACGTCAGACTATGTGGAATCAAGGAACCAATTGATGTACTCCAGTGAAACACTTCTTTCTTTTTTCCTAGCCATACCTTCTCTCTCTCTCTCTTTCTCTCTCTCTTTTTTTAACAACAGTGATCCACTTGTTACCTTAGCATTCTGGTAGTAACACTTTTATGGTTTCTCTAGTTCTCCTTATCAATGCAGCTATCAGGATCCAAGGAGTTTGTAGCAATTCCATGTAAACGGTGAATCAGTGATATCATCCACAGAAAAACACCAATAGACATAGCTAGAAGTGTAAAGTTTCTATAAAGATGGTTAAATGAAGTAGAAAATATGCAATATACTCCCAGTTGAAGGTGAGACTTTTCAGGTCCCCAAATTTCCCGACAGAGACATTTAGTTGTGAATGACACAACCAATATGGAGCAAGGATTACACAAGGCATAAGAAATTTCCCTTGCCATTCTCATGGAGGTCCGTAGCCTTCTAAAAGCCTCCACAACTCACATGACTATTCCAGACACTATGTCTACCTTCCTACTAGCTTCAAAACAACTGCACATCATTCCTGCTTCAGGTTTTGAAGAGGAAGCAATTTTTCAGAAGTATCAACCAGCGGTCCCAGATTTTCAGCCTATCTGATGTTCCCTTGCAGCAGTCAAATTAAACTTGTTATTTCAGCCTGGAAATCCCTTTTCCTTCTGTGTATCACATACTCATTGAGAGCATCAACATACAACCAATCATGCAAAGGGGAACCTCCAAGCCATCTTTGACTTCAACTTTCTCACCCCTGCAATCCAATCAGGCTCCAAGTTGTGTGGATTCTTTCCGTGAACTATCTCTTAAATCCATTCCTTCTTCTCCATTTTCTCTAACCCATTCTTCACCTACTTTTCCCAAACAGACCTCATATCTTCTCTTCTCCTACACAATATTCCAAGGTGAGCTCATCTATTCTTTTGGATTAAAATAGTATCATTTTGCTGATGAGTCATAACTTTATATCTAGCTAGAGGAATTCTCTAAATCCCAGACTCACACATCCCACATATCCAACAGTCTACTTGGTGTTTCCACTTAGATGTCTCAGAAGCATCACGAACTTAACATGTCTAAAACAGAACAATTAATTTCCCATCCAAAATGTATTCCCTCCCACCAGTCTTCTCCATTTCCATAAGTGGTATAACTTTTCACCCAAAAACTCAGTTTAGAGATAATTACCCTTGATTCCTTTTTTCCTCTATGTCCAGTCCAAAAAGAAAGTCACACTGATGAACCTCAAGTATCCACATTTCTTCGTCCCTATCATTGCTTCTTTAGACTAGGTCACCATCATTCCAGCATCATCTTTCACCTACACTATTGCAACAAATGCTGTCTCTTCCACACCATTCTATCCTTGCTCCTTTCTAATCCATTCTCTACACCATGTCAAGAATACTCTTTTAAAATATGATTTTAATCATATCTCTTGTTGAAAACCCCTCAATGGCTTCTTGTTCCATTTAAAACTTCTCACTATAGCCCTACAAGGCCCTGCCTATCTCTCCAACCTCATCTCAAATCATCAACTGCCAATTTGAGTAATAAGCACCAGTGATACTGAGCTTCTTATAGCTCCTATAAGCTGCTAATCTCTTTCCTGCTTCAGAGCCTTTGCAAATGCTGGTCTGTCTGCCTAGAATGCTATTATCAGTATTTGCATGACCAATTTCTTCTCATCCTTTAGGTTTGAGCTCAATTGTTACCTCTCTAAAGAGGCCTTGTTACCATATCTACAGTAGGCCACTCCAATTACCATTTGTTCACTTCATAAGACATCATTATTTATAAAAATTGTATAATATTTGTTAATCCGTTTCCTTGTTGTTTTTGTTGTTTGCCTATGAGGTTTCTCGCATATACTTAGAGCTTAATAATCTGCTATTAAATAAATTACTTTACATCTCTCCTTTGCATAAAAACCTTTAATATTGCTCAACTGTCTACAGGATAGAGTCTAAACTCCTTACTATATAGTATTCTTCTTTACAGTTGTTTTCTATTTACTAAAATAAAGAAGCCCTTCTCAGAAACTTCTCCCTACATCTGATTGGCTAGAACTGTGTAACATGACCACTTCTAACTACAAGGGATGCTGGGAGATTGAGTATTTTTAGCTGGGTACATATTCTGCCCTTGACAAAATCATAGACCTATGAGTAAGGAACAAGGGGGAATGGATATCAGGTAGGGTCTATCAGTCTCTACTTCACCATGCATCATCATATTCTCTAGCCATACTGGACTATTTTTCATAGTTCCCTGAAAATACTATGTAACTATACAAAACTTTTATCTCTTTGCTCCTGCTGTTATCTCAAGTTGGAATGTCCTTCTTTTGCTCCTCAACCTAAAAAATTCCACTCGTCCTGTAAGGTCGACCTTAAACCCTCCTATCTGAAGACTTCCTTTATTCTCTGAGACAGGATTAATGTTCCTTGAATTCTTGGGAAGTGGTAAAAGAAACAAGGGCTTTGTCTCAGGATTCTACCATCAGCTTTTAAAAAAATGCCTAAAATATTGTAAGTAATCAAATAGTATTAACCAAACTGAAAGAGAGGAGAAGAAGTCCAAGAGGTTTCTTTCCCTCTCTCTTTTTTTTTTATTTCCTCTAATCTTTTACTTTCAATCCTGTATTCTTATGTTTTGGATGTCTCTCTTAAGTTTCTCTCTTTTAATCTTTACAATCATCCAACGAGGAAGTTATAACTCTTGTTTTACAGATAAGGAAAGTAAGCCTCAGAGAAATAAAGTAACTTGCCCAAGGCCACACAGCTAATAAAGTGGCCCTGGAAATTAATTAATTAAGAGCTATCCCTTTGCCTCCCCCACTACCACCCTGCCACCTTTTTATTTGTTTAGTTCAGGGCGCAGCAAAGTAAGATTCATGGGCAGATAGGCTTCCTGTTTCCTTAAATAAAGTTTTATTGGAACACAGCCATGCCCATTCATTTATGTATCATTTATGCTGCTTTTGCACATTACAAGAGTCAAATTATTAAGACAGAGACTGTATAGCCTGCAAAACCTAAAATATTTACCAACCAGCTCTTTACAGAAAAAGTTTTCTGACTTCTGTCTGGGCTATATCATACTGATTCCTGAATTAAATTGAGATATTGATGCCATAAAAAGAGAGATTTATTATTTTTCGAGCAACATTATGAAGAAAAAAAGATCAGGATCCCTGTTTGTGAAAGATATAGTATTAAAAAATGACAGAAAGGAAAAGAGGAAATTAGTAGTTCTGACTTTTTCCTGTGTTCAACGAGAAAGAGAACTGGCATTCAAAAGAACTGATGTGAAAAAAGAACTGATTAACCATTACAGGAATAATTCTTAATTTACAGAGCTGTTGCAAAAATGGAGTGAGCTAAGACATAAGATGAGGCACAATGCCCAGCATATAGTCAAGATTTAATAATAGTGAATGTGGCCCAAACTTCATCAGGTATTGTAGCTTCTGACCACGGCTGTCCTGTATTATTAAGACTGTTCTTTAGGGTCAAGGGAATAAAGAAAGGCCATTTGCACTGTTTCAAGTCCAGAATTCTGTAAAGTTGGAAAATCACCTTGGTGTATCTTGGTTCCATTTCTCCAGAGAGCCATTCGCATATCTAGTCTCAGGTGGGAAAGCAATTGAGCCTGAGCCTATTAGCTTTCCCTTTGTCAGTCTAACTGAAACAGCCCCATTCATTAGCTTCACTGCTCTCTCACACAGGAGGAGCCAGGTGCTCCCAGACAGGATGGGAATAAGGAAGTCCCACGGCAACTTCAGTGAAGTCCAGAGCAGTGTTTATCACAGTTCTCTTGAAATTCCTTGGAGGAAAGTTTCCAGGTGTATGAGGGAAAGCAAAAGCCTGCCTAGTTTGAGCCTTATGTAACCTCAGTACAGAAACCAGCTGGGTCCTAGCAATGGCAACACAGTCATCTCACTTAAGGCCTATGCACTTACCAGAGGCTACATTATTAATGATCTGAGAAAGAGGGCAAATTGTAATTTTGAGGAGGAGAGCAGGGAAGAAGTAATAGCCATCTGGATCAAAGGAGCGAAACATTCAACACAATGTAACCATAACGTTTGTACCCTCATAATACCCTGAAATAAAAAAAAAAAACATTCAACACAAACCACCTATGACTTTCCTAACAGAAATAACTTATTTACAACATGGGGTATTGGCTTTTAGAGAGCTGAACCTGAGTGTGTGTTTTCTGTGGTGGCTTTTTTTTATAGCACAGGTTGAGCTCTGGAGAGAAGCTGTTACAGAGGCGAGTCTTCTTATATATTCTTAATGATTGTAAAGTGTCTGGATTTACTGCATGAAAAATGCAGGCTATAAAAGCAGAGTGATGGATGCTGTATAAAAACTGCTATTTGTTTCTCTTTGATAGAATACAGCCAAATCGTGGCAATATTCGGTCAAAAGTTGCAGTTGGAGAGCAATAATAAATAAAATACCCCTTAATAAAGCAGTTAAACAGGAAATACCCAACCATTAAAGCTTTGCTTAAGTATACTGCAAGCTTCCTACACAGAGCAAACCAAGCACACTAAACCTCATGTAAATGATAATCCTCAGAGACTCGGGAGCTCCCCTCTGTTGACATGAATAATTCCGACAACCCTGCAAATACTAATGGTTAAGACATCGAAACAAAACACAGCCTTAAAAAGACATGAGGGCCCTACCCTAATAGACTCACTTTTGCTTATGCTGCATGATACAGGAATTTATGAGGCAGCCATCTTTTTTCCTTCTGCCTCTTGACTGAACATCCTTGATTGCATACGTTCTTAAAACTCAGGAAAATATTGGGAAATATTGCTATTATCAGCTACCAAAGCTATCTGCAACAGACTATGGGATATATATTGATAAGCATTTGCCAACTCACTTCAGCCAATAAATATGATTTCTCCTTGCAGTTCCATTTTCTGAAGTGTGCATTCTGTTTCTATAGCAACTTTCATTTTGTTAACCTGTTACTAACATTAAAAGTCTGTTATTTTTAGCATAACATTTCCAAAAGTCTTTGACAAAGAAAAATGGAAAAAGATTGAAGCTTGAAGATGCATGTGATATCAAATATGAATTATAATATGTATCAGATTTGGTCAGTACATCATCTATGATGAGACTGCAGAAATATGGGTTTTTAAAAATGTGTATGTTTACGGACTTTGCAGAGAAAAATACCATATCCTGTATCTTTTTTTTTAGCAAAGTATAAGTAAATAATAATATTCAAATGAATTTATTCTTTATAGATTTTTACCTAAATAAAATCAAAGGAGAGGAATATATCACTGAGGATTTTTTGTATGCAGTAGAGTCAATGCTTTTGCTGTTGGATTGCAGTTATAAAGACACTGCTGTATTATTAAGAAATGTGGGGCAAATTGAATAAATCATAGCTATAAAAAAGTTATGTAATACGAAACTATATTGTGGGGGGAAAGCAGTTCTTTAGATATCCGATACTCATAATGAATTGTGACACAGCCTGTCCTTTGACCTTCCCACAAACAAATTGTCTCCCCTTTTTCCAAAATATTGTCTTATTTTTCTCTTCCCTGTCAAAAGTGAAGCCCAGTGTAATTTGATATAACATGGCTGGGAATGAACAACTTTGTGAATGCTCTGCCTGCCTGATTTCCCCCTTTGGATTTGGGTGGGGAGAACATTGCCCTTCATTTATTGGAAGTGATCCTGGAAATTAAACTTAACTTGAATTACAGATGGGAGCAATTATTTCCTAATATTCTAATATTCTCTAATGATTAGAAAGGCAGTGGAGTAGAGGTTGATGAGAGCGTGGCTTCTGGAATCAGACTGCCTGGGTTTGAATCCCAGCCTCATCACTTACTAACTCTGTGACCTTTGGCAATTTACTTATCTCCATCGTATCAATTTCCTCCTTGTAAAACAGGGATGATAATAATACCTACCATAAGGTTGTTGTGAAAATGAAATAATTTATAAACATAAAATGCTTTTAAAAAGTATCTTGCATATAGTCAGCTTTAGCAGCAGTATTCTCATTTTTATCTCTTAACCTCAAACAGTATAACTGTCCTTTACTACCTTAAATAGGAAACACGTGCATACACACATGTATACATTATTCATATTTATCATTTTACTGGTTGGCTGATACATTTGGATGCAAAATATATATAGTAGAAATATATATTACTTCAATGATTGCACCCCATATGAGTTCACAGCTCCCAGCATTTCCCCAACACATATAGGCTCAAGGTCCTAAAAGTCATTGGCCATGCCTCCCTCTGCCCGTATTTATTGAGGTATAATTTATATAGTGTATAGTTATATACATCTTGACAAGTGCATATAGTAACCATTACCATGTCTAAATGTAGAACGTATCTATCACTCCCCAAATTCCCTCATACCTCTTTGTAGTCCTCATTCCTCCTCTGCCCCTGCTCCTATAGTTTGCCTCTTCCAAAATACCATTTAAATGGAGTCATACAGTATGTAGTGTTTTAAGTCTGGCTTCTTTCATTTATAATAATATATTTGAGATTTATCCATGTCGTGTGTATCAGTAGTTCATTGTTTTTGTTGATGAATAGTATTCCATTACATGAACATGCCATAGTTTTAGACTTCAGTTTTAAGCTCTTCTCAAAGGTGCTGTGGGCCTTTTTTCCACTCCAAGAATATACAATTCTAAATCAAATAAAGATCATATAAAATTTCTCAAAAACAAAAGAGATACCTAATGGAGAATCCTAGGAGCTTGAATAATTGAAAGTTATTAAATAGTTGTTTTATATGATTTATGGAGCCTTCTGTCTATGGTTCTGGTGTGGAAGGGAAGAGAGGAGAGGATTAGTAAAGTAATCTAAGACATAAGTCCTATTTTGGGGGAGATTGTTAATTAGTAGAACAGAATAAATACTATAAAGTATAAAAGGTAGACAAATACATCTTAATCAAACAGAGTTATAGTCATAAAATCAGTAGCTTTCTCCTTCCCATCAATACTCCAAAGGAGAAATATGAGGTGTATGGGGTGTGCCAAGTGAATGACTAGGATGAGGGCTCCTTGAAGCAAAGCTTGCCTTATTCACTTCTGTCTTTTCTCCTTCTAGTTCATGGTACATGATAATTGGTAGGTGCTTACAAAATATCTTTTTAATGAATGGTAAATTTACTCTTTGGTAGGAATGTTAAGATGTAGGGTATTGTGAATTCAGCTTATGACCTCTTAAAACTCACATCTTTTCAGAGCTGATCTGGATGCAGACACAAAAATTTCTGGTAGTGCTCTTTCAGCTGTACCATACTGTCTTCCTTAGACTTCCCAACTCAATCATAATTCCTTTCAATTCAATAATCAAAGACTAAAGACCTGATTTTCTCTGTTGCCAAGGAAAGAGGGGTAAGAGAGTAAACATTTTCAATCATTGCTTTCCAATCATTCACCGCAAGTATTTGAAGGTCTTTATCAGCCTGTTTACTAAGGAATACTTTTCCCATTGTAGATTTTCAGTTGTCCGTTTTTGAAAACAAGACTGAATATTATTAGTAATTTGATCCTAAAGTCTTAGTCTCATAAAAAAGTCAACCTTCTTCCCATTAGGACACTTTCCAATACTATCAAAATGTTCTTGCCATGAGTGATAAGAGTAAGTATATGAGGAAAAATTGCTTGATAATCTCTATCTGGCTAAAGGCTAATAAGTCCCATGAGCAAGCCTAGAATTTAAAGTATAACATCTTGATATTTGTTTAATTTTTCCTAGCTAAATTTCCATAACTAGTGTGTACACACTAGATTTACTAGTGTGAATTACGGCATGTGCAGAAAGGTTTGTGGTTCAAGTCACCTATAAAGGGGCTGCTTATTTTGTCTGTTCACTCTGTTCATCTTGAGATGTCGTTATGAACATCTGGACCCACCAAAGTGAAGTACTTACCTGTGGGCAAATCTGGAGGGGATCTTTAATTCAAACTCTAAAAATAACAAAGGTTAATTGAGAAAAACTGAATGTACACCAGTGGCAGAGAAATATATACAGTTAAAATTAACATAACCATACATAATAAACTATAAAAAAATGGAAGTATACTGCTGGCATTTAAGTAAAATATTCTTTCTTCCTTTCTTCCACTTTGTTCCAAAATGAATTTATCATATTAGTCACAGAGGATGGAAAGATATTTGCCCAGAATTCTGAGTATCAATATCTTCAGCCAACTTCTGATACCATGAGAGACAGATTTAATGAATAGACACTCCAATCAATGTGGGAGCGCTGATTCCTCCTGACCTAGATTAAAACAAAGGCTGCCCTCTGTGCTTCTTCATGAGAACCGAACTTTAAAGGAGACTGAGTGGCCTCCAGAGCCTCTTGCTCCCTGGTACAACTGCTAATCTTGAGCTTCAGCATCTTTCCACTTGATCCTGAGGAGAGAGTTAAGGAAGCATTAAATCAAAGCAAAAGATACCAAGATAAATAAATACCTATTCCCCCCAGAGACAAGAGCGGATTTATCCTGTGCTGACTGTCAATAAACTTGAGGAAGAAACAATCCTAAGAGAATCAATTCAAAAGAAAGCAAAACCTAAAGTCAAAAAAAAAAGGGTGACTAAGAACTTCTTCAAATCAAGATGCGGTAACAGGGACTGAATTTACCTTCTCATCCGAAACAAATAAAATACTAGCAAAATATATGAAATAGTATTTGTTAAGTCATTGGACATTGGGCTATGAAGGATATAATCCCTGAAAAATGGGAAACTAACAAGATTAGCCCTAGTATTACTCTGTTTACTGCTTTGAGAGAGTTTCCAGGCCGCTATGTACTAAGGGAAAACCCAGATGAAATGCATCGAATGCCCTGAATCAAGGAGACATTTCTAAGAGGCTTAGGAAAGCAAGACATCTGGAGTTAAGATAACGTAGAAATGACAAAAAGAGAGCCACAAAGAGAGACAATTCTGGAGGTTTACAGAGGGTCTACCTCATTTCTTCAGCAGAGTACCAATCAGCACATGCATGTAAGAAAATTACGCAAGGCCAAGGAAAGAATCACCCATAAGGATTAGGGGGAACCATACTTGGTATTTACACAGCTTCAATAACAGTGCTATTTTCACTGGCCTGACTGGGAATCTTCATAATTCGTGGAGTGTTGGGTAGAGTATTCAGAAGGGTCTTGCCTTAGTAGTGGGGATTAGCCTTAGAGTAAATGCTGCTCCAATTCCTGACAAACATATCTTAAAAGCAAGACCCAAAGGATCAAACTGTTTCCAAATAATTTCATCCCAGAACAAGCTCAAGAATATTTATAGAAATACAAAAATATCCAGCATCCAATAAGAAATGTTCACAATGTCTGACATCCTATTAAAGATTACTAAATAAGCAAGGAAGCAGGAAAAACAACTCATAATGAGGAGAATAATAAATCAACCAAAACAGACCCAGAACTGACGCAGAATTTTAACTAGCGAGCAATGCCATTAACACAGTTAATATAACTCTATTCCATATGCTTAAAAATCTAGAGGAAAGATTGGACATGTTAGGTAGAGACATTGAAGATATTATTTTAAAAGATATAAAAATTATAGAGATAAAAACAATAATGTATAGGATGAAAAATACACTGATGGGATGAATAGCAGGCTAGACATTGCGGAAGAAATGACTAATGAACTTAAAGGCATAACAATAGGAACTATCTGTAATAAAACACACAGACAGTGTAAGCATTAAAAAAATGAACAGATTATCAATGAGATGTAGCACAATTTTACACATCTAATTTACATGTGATTGGCATACATAAAGGAGATGAAAGACAGAAAGGGGGTAGAAAAAATGTTCGAAGAAATAATGGCCAACTTTTTTTCAAATTAAATAAAACTAAAATTTACCTTCATTTTATTTTAGGTTGGTACACAAGTAATTGCGGTTTTGGACCTTTAATTTTAAATCATTATAACTAATCTCAAACACATCTTTATTAATCAAAATAGAAACTATTATAGTCAACACATTTTTGCCAATGAGAAATAAGTTTATTTATTCCTGTAGCATAAAAATTCATGCCTTGGGATTCCACGAACTCTTGGAAAGCATTTTCTGTATGCTGCTAGTTGTGGAAGCATTTTCCCTGCAAAAAGTTGTTGAGATGTTTGAAGAAGTAGTACTAGGCTGGCAAGAGGTCAGGCAAATATAGTGGATGAGGCAAAACTTCGTAGTGCAATTCAGTCAACTTTTTTTTTTTTATTTCAGCATATTATGGGCGTACAGATGTTTAGGTTACGTATGTTTCCCTTGCCCCTCCCCGCCAAGTCCGAGTTTCAAATATGTCCATCCTTCGGGTGGTGTGTATTGCACTCTTTGTGTATGCATATACCCGTCCCTTCTCCCTTCTCTCCCCTCCCCCCTCCTCCCTGCCCAACATCCAATAGATGTTATTCTCATATGTGCACTTATATGTTGATCAGTTAATACCAATTTGATGGTGAGTACATGTGGTGCTTATTTTCATCGGTCAACTTTTGATGCGTATGTGCGGTTGGGCATGGAGAAGAATTTGGTCCTTTCTGTTGACCAATGCCAGCTGCAGGCGTTGCAGTTTTCAGTGCATCTCATCAGTTTGCAGAGCATACTTCTCAGATGCAATGGTTTGTTTCATCAGGATTCAGAAAGCTGTAGTGGATCAGACCAGCAGCAGACCACCAAACAGTGACCATGACCTTTTGGCGCAAGTTTGGCTTTGCGAAGTGTTTTGGAGCTTCTTCTCGGTCCAACCACTGAGCTGGTTGTTGCCGATTGTTGTATAAAATCCACTTTTCATCGCATGTCACAGTCCAATGGAGAAATGCTTCGTTGTTGCGTATGATAAGAGAAGACAACAATTCAAAATGATGATTTTTTTGATTTTCAGTCAGCTCATGAGGCACCCAGTTATTGAGCTTTCTTATCTTTCCAATTTGCTTCAAATGCTGAACAACCATAGAATGGTCGACATTGAATTTTTCAGCCACTTCTCGTGTAGTCGTAAGAGGACCAGCTTTGATGATTGCTCTCAATTTGTCCTTGTCAACTTCCAATGGCTTGCCACTGCGCTCCTCATCCTCAAGGCTCTTGTCTCCTTTACAAAACTTCTTGAACCACCACTGCACTTTACTTTTGCTAGCAGTTCCTGGCAAATGCGTTGTTGATGTTGTGAGTTGTCTCTGCTGCTTTATGACCCATTTTGAACTTGAATAAGAAAATCGCTGGAACTTGATTTTTGTCTACCATCATTTCCATAGTCTAAATATAAAATAAATAGCAAACAATAAGTCATTAGCAAAAAAACATAAAGTGAGAAGTGTACATTAAAATGATGTATAACACAACCACATTTATTTAAGAATGTATTCCAATATCAAATGACAAATTTCAACAATGCTAGAACCACAATTACTTTTGCACCAATCTAATACTTTGACATGTGTTAAGTAAACTGTGTGATAACACAAGAATGAAGCTCAGAAAGGGAGAAATGGAAGTATACTGTTCATAGTTCTTATACTTTATGTGAAATGGTATAATATCAAATCAAGGTAGACTGTGATAAATTAAAAATTTATACAATAAGCCCTAAACTAACCATTAAAAGAGCAAAACAAAGAGTTATAGCTAATAAACCAACAAAATAATTGAAGTTGAATTATAAAAAATAATTAATCCAAAAGAAGACAGAAAAAGAGGAAAAGAGGAACAAAGAACAAATGAGACAAATACAAAACAAATAGCAAGATGGTAGATGTAAATCTGACCAATTGTCTAAACAACTCAATTAAAAGGCAGAGATTGTCAGATTAGATTAAAAAAAAAACCCCAGGATTCCACTGTATGCTGCCTATAGGAAACACACTTAAATATAAAGACACAAATAAGTTAAACTAAATGATGGGAAAAGATAAAACCAACTAACACTACTGAAAAGAAGCTGGAATGGTTATTTCAATAATTATGCAAGGGAATAAAAGCATATATTTATACAAAAACTTATACACAAGTGTTCATAGAAACTTTATTTGTAATAGCCCAAAGCAACCAAAATGCTCATTAACAGGTGAATGGATAAACAAATTTGGGCATATTCATGTAATGGAATATCATTTAACAATATAAAGAAATGAATATTGGTACACACAACACCATAGACAAATCCTAACATAATTATGCTAAGTAAAAAAAAGCCAAACCAAAAGAGTGCATACAGTATAATTACATTTATGTAATTCCAGAAAATATGTTCATAGTAATAGAAACATATCAGTGTTTGCCTGGGGATGGGAATGGGGACTGGAAAATACAAGAGGAAGTGATTAGCAAGGATCATGAAGAAACTCTTGGGGGTGACAAATATGATGATTATTTTGATTGTGGCGATGGTTTCATGGATGTATACATATGTCAAAACTTATCAAATTGTACCCTTTAAATATGTGCAATTTGTTGTGTGCCAATTATACCTTAGTCGAGTTGCTCAATTAAAGAAAAAGAATGTCATTAATATGCTTCATAACATCATAGTTCAGTCCCTAAGATTAAGTGATGTCTCCTTCCCCAATCCATTCTAGCACTTCATTCTTAAGGATGAATTCACAGGGAAGGAGAGAGGCAGAAAGCCCTTCTTTTATATGCACACATACATATGTGTGTGTGTGTGTGTGTGTGTGTGTGTGTATAAACAAATAATAAGTCAGGGGAGAAAATGAGAAAGGTGGGGAAATGTACATAAGAAAGGCAAGTTGAAAGCCAGATATGACATTAGGAAACAAAATGCTTAGTGTACTCACAAATGGACTCATAAATTTGGCTCTAAGCTTTCTAGTGATTAACACAAAGAGGGAAGAAAGTTATTCAAGATGGCCAAAAAATAAAAACAATAAAGAGTTCAGGGGTAGTATAGCAGAGACTAGACAGGAATTTCTTCTGTGGGGTCAGAGAAAGAAGAGATGCAATAAAAATACCCAAACATCTTCAGCAACACTGTCTAATAAATACAACTAGTGTTGTTGAACTTTTCGTGTAATGTCCCTCAATATAGGTCAATGACATAAAGTTACAGTGTGATTCAATAAAAACAAGATTAGGGGAAGGGGACAGATATAAACAAAATGGTTTGGGTTTGTGTTTCTCTGATAGTCTAGGTTAATCCAAAGATATTTAGAGTCTCTAGAGACATGGGGGTTTGCATATCTCTTGGCTCCTTCATTTATAGAATAAGATTTTCAGTGATAGTTAAAGTGAATTCAAGGTTATGCTCCTTGAATGTATCTAAAGTACATGTATACTACATTGCTGGTGAAATGAACATCTAAAAGTTTAAAAAAATTAAAATGCAAAAGTTGTGCAAAGTAACATAAATGTGTAACTGCTCATAGAAGTAGTCAAGAACTATATGCAAGAGAAGGGCTCAGGATTTTCTAAAAAATAATTTGCAGTTCTGTCTCTCATGTGAATTTATAGGTGATTAGAACTCAAGATCCATACCATAGAACATGCACATAGAAATTTTAGCCTAAAAATCTTCAAAGTTGGTATTACCAAATGCCAACTGTGAACATAAAATAGATTAAGTTGGAGGTAAGTAGATGAGGAGGCAGGTAGATAGGCTGATAGTTACATTTGTTGATGAATACAATACCTAAATTTAAGTAAGGGAACATCTTAGGAAGCACTTCCAGAAGAATTGACTATTAAATATGACTGTATTTTTTACCCAGAAGATATTTATATGTTATAGAGTTGGAGAAAGGGCATTCCTTCCATCTAGACAGTGGCAAAGTTCCTGGTGAAATCTTCCAATTTGGTTCTGAATTATCATTTCCTATTATTTTGCAAGTTCTACACATTCTTTCCTGCAAGACTCATGCTGGTTTGGCCCCTGTTGGTCCCCTATATGTAATGCAGGTGTTCTTGTATCAGACCTTCATCACTAATTACAGTAAATTCTCAGAAGCCATAGACAATCAATTCTACAGAATATTCTGAAAACTCTTAACATTTCTTGTTATTAACTTATTATCCCGAAAATGGTTTAGCTACTTATTTTCATGGTTCTTCTACCTTTGGCCCCTTTGCTAAACATCTCTAGCTGCCTCAGTACTCATTCCAAGGTAGCAGTATAAACACCTGTGCTTCTGTCAGCAACAATAATTTTCAGATTGGCCCCAAATTTAAGAACAGATTCCTCAGTTGGATAGAATACAAAGAAAGCATTGGGCTCTTCCTGCGACACTCCAGCCCCTGCAGAATTTGGGGGTTTTCTCATTCACACTCGAAACTTTTACAGTTGTGGTATTATTAGTTCAAGATTCTTGATTGAATTGTCAATAAATATTAAGCATTTCTTTTTCAGTGACTCACTTAGGGCTATGAAAATGACTTTTCTGTGTTTCTGCCCTGAAACTTTGCCCATGCATCCCAAGACAGAGACCAAATATCCTCCATACCTGTTTCTCAGCCATCCCTCTCTGTTTTATATTTGAGAGAGTCTCCTCATTTGCTTCTAGATAAGACACACCTACAGAATTAGGTCTCTAGGCTTCCTCCTTAGCTACTTTTGACATGATTGTCCCCTCCATCTCCTGCTACGTCCTAGTCTGACCCCTCCTTATAGTGAGAGGTCTCTATTTTCCCTCTCTTACATAGATCTTCCAATCTCACTGCTACCTCATTACCCAAGGCAGATCAATGCATTCACACTGTACTTTTTATCATTTGCAACTTAAGCATTCTTTAAATTTCACTGGAAGCCTGATCTCCAAGACTCTCCCTATATTGTTCTCAACATTCTCATCATAACACTCTTCTGCACAAATATGTGTGGAAACAGTACTAATACCAAGTGGGCTGGGTCAGAGCAGTGGGTCTGTGCTTTGTTAGTTGTGGAATCTTGGATAAATCACTTCGCTTGCTTTGGGCTCTCTTTGCTCATCATTAAAACGGGGATGATACTAAACTCATTTAACTCACCCAACAACTTCAGGAGGTTTACAGGAAAGAACTTTGCAAAAATTCTACTCATTCTTTCATGCATGACTCATACTGGTTTTGCCGCACTTTCATGCCCTGTAAATGTGGATTTCTTTGTATCAGATCTTCATCATTAATTAGAGCAAATTCTCAGAATCTGTCTTCAATCGGTGTGGTCAACAGACCAGCAGCCATTAATATTAACTGGGAAGTTGTTAGAAATGTAATTCCTCAGGCCCTACCCCAGGCCTAGTAAGTCAGAAATAGTGGAGTGAGCCCAGTAATCTGTGTTTTAACAAGCCCTCCAAGTGACTCTGATTAATTCTAAATTTTGACGCTAATAATTCTATTCATCTGCACTGTTTAATTCCCTGTTAATTTATTTAGCTACTCCCTTGAGATTGGAAACTTCCTGAGAGAAGGGATATGTCCCACATGTCTACCTGCAGCACTAACTAAAATGCTGTTAAAGGATTATTTCAAGGTAAATTATTAATATGAGTCCATATTGCAGCCTGAAAACATCAGTCAGCACTTTAATTTTGGCAAAGAAGATCATTTGGATTTATAATACAGAAAAATAGTTAATGGACCCATTTATTTTTCACAAAATGTTGAAAAGATGCCCGGCAAGATAGTGCCAAATGAAAAGCTCAGTTGGCAACTCCTAGACATGCCTCTATCCTCAGACAATTTTCCCGGGACTTTAAACATCAGAAGCTGCAGCAAGCAGGGAATGAGGAAAGGAAGGTGTAGGCCACTTAGTGAAAGAAGCCCTGAACTTCACTCAGGGCCTTAATATCACAGTAAGTACAGTGACCTGTGCAATGATGCACCAGGCTCGAACAATCGACAATGATAATATTAACAAAGCCAGCTCCTGTACCTATATTCTGATTTTAATTTACATTATTTTTTCAAAGCCAGAATACCTGAATAAAACATGGCTACAAAGCAGTTGTATACACTATGTAAAAATTCTACAGAGAATAATTGACACTTTTGGAGTCAGATCATTTTAAATTTTAAATGAAAGAGGGCCATATTTTCCACCTGACATCACTCTGTGTAGAGGTTTCTGATATTCAGTGAAGTCACTAAAAAATACACATTAGCAAAATGAAAAATAATGTCAATCTGGTCTTTTCCAGATACATTTTAGTCTAGCACAATGTACATCAATACTGGAATTTTTACTGCTACAATCTGGTTATGTAATATTAGATATCATCATTTGTGCTCTTTTTTTAAAATAAGAACCTGAGTGGATATTTGAATATAGTTTCACTTGGCTTTGATTGGCAAGAATATCTTCTATATATTGTGCACACCTCACTCTAGAGTTCTCTCAAATAATAAGACAACGATGTCGTCAGATGATCTTTCCATCCTAGCACAATCAACTTCCTAGGGATTTCTTGTCATTTTACCTTCCAAAAGTTTAGCATTTAGAAAAATACAAATCCATGAAGGATTCTCAATATTAGCTTTCATCGGCATCTCTATTTCTGGTTTAATTTTAAAAAAGCAGAATAATGGAAAACTGAGAAGCAATATCTTTCTGACTTGTGTGATTACAAAAAGGTCTTGCATTGGACTCATGAGGCAAGTAAATGCAATCTTTTCTATTATTCTGTCAATATTGACTTTTAGGAAATTATTTCTTTCAATGTAGGCTGGTGCCTTGTGAAGCAGCTTTAGTAATAAAACTCCAGGACCCTGTTGACTACATACATTTATTTTACTTTTTATTTAATATTAATATTTTTTCTTAATCCCATGTTGTCATCTCTTCTTTTTTACACATGCACTTGTCCTTCAAATGAATTTTCTTGTTTTATTAGGTTTTCCACTATGCTGACTTGATTATTTAGTATTCAAAAATATCTGGGGGCTATATTTTCTCCACACACCAGTGTTAACCAAATGTTAAAATGAAACTTTGAATGATGCAGCATCCTCTGGCCAAGGGTAACTCCCAGAGAGGGCACAACTGTGACCTGTCAGTAGCTAACACTCCAGGAAAATAAAGGAATAAGTGATTCTTTTCTGAAAGGGAATCTGGTTGACAGGGCATAGTATTCACTACAACCATAACATGAAAAGACTTATAGTTGAATTAGCAATAATAATTTTAAGTGAAAAATCAACTCACAGAAATGAAAATTCAACTATAAAAAATATGAAAAGATGCTCAACCTCATTAGAAGTTAGGAAAATTCAAATTAAAACAACAAGATATTATTTGCATTCATTAGATAATATATATATATATATTTTATTTCAGCATATTATGGGGGTACAGATGTTTAGGTTACGTATGTTGCCCTTGCCCCCCTCCCCTCCTAAGTCTGAGTTTCAAATATGTCCATCCTTTGGGTGGTGCGCATTGCACTCTTTGTGTATGCATATACCCGTCCCCTCCTCCCTCCTTCCCCCTCCCCCTCCCCTCCCCCTGCCCAACATCCAATAGATGTTATTCTTATATGTGCACATATAAGAATATATATTTTTAAAGATGAAAATACTTAGTAGTGATGAGAACACAAGGAAGTAGGCACTTCACACATTGCCAATGAGCATGTGTCTAAGAACGTAATTGGATAAATTGGACAGTTTTTAACAGCATTTAAATGCAAACGAAAGTGTCTACTTGCCCCCAATTTAGTTTATAGATTTAATGCAATCCCAATGAAAACCCAAGAAAATTGCTTGTGTGAATTGACAAGTTGATTCTAAAATGCATATAGAAAGGCAAAAGGTCAAAAATTGCTGAGGCAGTTTTAAAGAAGAAAAACAACTGGAAGACTTTCATTACTGATATAGACACTTAATATAAAAAGACAGGAATTAACATCGGGTAGCAATGCTATAAAAAACTAACAGACAAAGCTAACAGATGATCTAGAAAAACCCAGAAACAGATCAAATCACCACATATGTGGTCACCCAATTTATAACAAAGATGTCAGCCACTGAAATGCAGTGAGAATGGGTGGGCTTTCTGAGAAATAATGCTGGGTCAATTAATTGGATTTCCAAATGGAAAAAATAAATAAATCTTGACATCTACCTTGCCATATATCAAAATATGAACTCCAAATGGGAATGTTAAAGGCAAAACAATAAAGTCTGTGAAATAGCACTGTCCAATAGAACTTTCTGAGATGAGATGGAAATACCCTCCCTCTGTGCTGTCTCTGTGCTGTCACAGCTCTCTCACTTGAAACTTGGCTAGTGTGACTGAGAAACTGAATTTTTAATTTTATTTAATTTTAATTAATTTAATTTTAAATAGCCACATGTGGCTACCATATTGGACATTGCAATTCTAGAAAATAACATAGAATATTTACGATAATTATTTGATTTGTAAACTTAAGTAGGCTGAACAAGTTCCCATAATTCCCTTTCTAGTATGTTTCTAGATGGGGTGGGGACTATGAGGGAGATTCTCTTGCAAAATTTGAGGAATGAAAGGGAGACAGTATCTATTTTGTAGCATGGACAGGCCTTTTCCCAGTTATTCAATCAAACACTGATCTGGGTGCTGCTATAAAGGGGTTTTGCAGATGTGATTCAAGTCCATAATCAGTTGATTTTAAGTTAATCAAAAGAGAAATTACAAATGGTCCCCACCTTACAATGTTTAAATTTATGATTTTTCAACTTTATGATGGCTCTATCTGGATATTAAATGTATTTTTGACTTAACAATGTTTTTTACTTAATATGTGTTTATTGGGATGTAACCCAGTCATAAGTTGGGGAGTATCTTTGTGAGCTTGATTTAATCAGTTATGAGGCCTTTTGAAAAGGATTTAGGCCTTTCCTTAGCTTACAGACTCAAATGGCACTTGAGTTTGCAATTGCTCTTCCTTTCCTCCTGGATCTTTCTTCCTAACTGCTACCTGTGAACAATAAGCTTTAGCTCATGCCTGTGCTATTCTCACCTGCTGGTGATCTTCCCATTCCGACTGGCTGCCTGTGAATAAGCATTAGCCCATGACTATGGAGTTCCAGTCTGTTCATGATCCTGCCTTCGCAATTGCCTGTTCTGTGGATTTTGGCCTTGCATAGCTAATCCACAGAAAATGCACTAACAATAAATGAAATAATTGGCCAATTGTATTCCATTAAAATTAGCAACTTCTCTTTATCAAAAGATTTTTAAAACAGTAAGGAGACAAGGTCCAAATATTTTATATATATATTATATATATATGTATATATATAAATACATATGTATGTGTATATATATAAAATAACATCCAGAAAATATTTAAAAATGACTCCAAGTCAATGAGAAACACACAACCTACTTCTTTATTTTTATAGACAAAAAAATTTTAAGACATTTCACAAAAGAAAGTATCCAAATAGCCAATGAAAAGATACTCATTTTCATTAATTATCAAGGAAATACAATCAGAACCACAATGAGATTCACATCAAAAAGACTGGCTAAAATTAAAACAACAGTAATACTAGTAAAGATTAAAAACCTACAATATCATGTACCCCCACAAAGATGTGGAAAAAATGAAACCATTATATGCTGCTGATGAGAGTATAAGTTGGTATGTATACTTTGGAAATTGGAGCAAAAGTGCATGTATGTGTGTGTGTGTGTGTGTGTGTGTGTGTGTGTGTCTGATTTATTAAGTTTTCTCATCTATGATTAGTGCTTTAACTGTCCTGTTAAAAATCTTTGCCTACTTCAAGGTCATGACTGTATTCTCCTGTGGTTTCTTCTAGAAGCTTTATAGTTTAAGCTTTAACATTTAAGTCTATGATCCATATCAAATTAATTTTATATATCTGTGAGGGAGGGGGATAAGGATCATTTTTTTTCCATACAAATATTCAGTTGCTCCAGATCTACTCACTGAAAAAGATTCCCTTTCCTCCATCAAATTGCATTGGCATCTCTAGTTCTGTATATCTTAAACTAGAATTTTTTAAAAAAGGAAGTTGCATGAAAAGATACATAGGATGATCCTATTTTTTTGGTAAAAGAATAAAAAAAAGTTTGGATATTTTAATATGAGAATGTAGAAAGGTACAAAAGCTCACATCAAACGTTTCACGTTGGTTACCCTGAACAGAGCCAGAAATTGGAGGGATGAAGGAGCAGACAGTAAACTATTTCTCTTTATGCCTCTGTGTTATTTGAGTTGTCGTTATACACTTTTTATTTCAATCTTGCAATATATAAAAGTTATGATAAAATAATAAAGCAAGATAAAGCATCAGAAGCAAAACACAGAATGTGATCTTTCCCTCTTTAGAAATTTCTCTTCTGGGCGCTAACACCTTCTGCCTTGCAACAAAGTTATTTGTATATTTGTCCTGGTTGCTGCTCTTAAAGAACTTGTCATCAAGCAGTGGGACCACATTATACCCATCTTTGCAACCCCAGTGCAGCCCTTTCCAGCACAGTGGATAGTTATAACTGGATGAAAGAGGATGAGCAAAGTAGAGTTTCTCCACAGTTTGGCTCCTTAGGTGACATTTGTGAATTAATTCTTTTATGGTAAATAATTATTTCCTTTGTATGAATGCTAGATCATTATATGGCTGTCTTTCATTTAAAAATTTCATTATTAATAGAAATGCAAGCCTTCTAAACTAGATACATAAAAAGATGAGTTCAAAAGGCTAGCTTTGAAAACTAGCTCAGTCATTAACATGGACTATACTTTTTATATTCTAAAAACCATGCTGAGGATTCATCTGTTTCTCTCTTTTAACTTTTGCATCTAATTAATCTTTGTCTGAAGGGCATGTGCCTGATATTCAAAAGCATACCTCAGTGGTGCCAATGTACAGCAGATTGACCTTGAGCGAGAAAACAATTTTCACCCAATCGTTTTCCAGCCAATTATCACCAAAGGTACAAAGAAGGAGTATTTATTATGCTCTCCACTCTCACAAGGGAAGAACATCAAAAAATTAATTTTGTTTCCTTAGGAGAGATTATAAACCTATAGCATAATATATTATGAAAGGGAAAGGTATTGCTGATGTAATTTCAATATATCTCTGAATTTTCAGGCAGCCCTAAGGAGATCTCCAAATATTGTTTAGTTGTCTATAATGTATTCATAGTAAACAGGAAACTGCCAGAAAAAGGACTTAAGTATTGAGGTGGAAGTCTTTTATAATACATGTGGAATTTTTACATATGCAGTATAGAAGTCATCTTAATGAGCACTTAACCAAGCAGCATCTTGGGCTCCAAAGAAGGAACATAAAGTTGACAAAAAATCGCTCCAATAAATTGAAAGGTTTCAGAGCAATAAACACCAACACCTACGACACTATATGTCTGTCTGAAAATTTGTGCTAACACTAGGGACACAAGAAGGCAGCAAAAAATGGAAAATTCTCAGCCTGGCAAAAATTGTTTTAGACTAAAAGAAATGTTTCACACGTATTTACAGGACCATAGTCAAGCCCCCAAATGCAAAGTTAGATCATGGAAGGTTTTGAATGTCTTGCTTTGCAGTCAGTAGTGAGTTGATATGAAGGTGTTGTATGATCAGACATGTGTTTTAAAAAATGAGTCCCTCAAAGGAAAAATGACATATAAATATCTCTACAAATGCCCCAAAGGAACTTGATAAAATTCAACATCTAATACTGATAAAGCCCTTAGTATAAAAATAATTATAGAAATGCTTATATTGAATTTACACTGTACCAGGTACTGTTTTATACATTTCACATATTTTTAAAATACATAAATCCTCACAACAAACCCACATGGTAAAATTATTTTTGTAGAGTATGGACTTATCATGGAGTAGATACTTTAATATACCCAGAGTGCAGGGAGGAAGTCGGTGAGGCTAGAAACAAAAGCTAGGATTATATCATGGAAGTTCTTAAATGACTTACTGAGGAATTATATTAATACATCATCTTATGCAGGAAGGATGAGTCCAAACAAGGGTGTAACGTATCAGATGGGTGTTTAAGAAAGATGAATCTATGAAAGAAGAAATGCTATATTAACATTGCTATAGATGCCACGAAGGCATTTGATAAAATCCAACCCCTAGTGCTGTTAAAATTCTTAATTAAATCAGAATAGAGGAATAATAAATAGCATTTATACAATATATGAAATAGTATTATTTTTACTATATGTTATATAGCTATCTTATCATAGTATAATATATTGATATAATTAAGGTACTTACACAGCAATTATCATGAATAAGCACTATTCTAAGCATTTTTCATATTTTTAACATGTTTTAATAAATTTAATCATGACAAAACTCTGTGAGGTAATGTTATTATTGCCATATTATTCAGATGAGAAAATTAGCACCAAAAGTGTAAGCAGCTTGCCCAGGGCCACACAGTGTGTAAGTGTGAGAGCCAGAAATTGAACCAGGCTAATTCCTTACATGTTGTACATCTCAAACCAAAGGGCAGCATCATATTTAATAGTGAGAAACCCAACAAATTCTCATTAAAGTAAAAACAAGGCAAGGATACCCATTACTACCACCAGAAATATCTATTATGGTCTACAAATACTAATCAATGCACATAGATACGAAAAAGGAACAAGAGAAATAAAAGAGAAGGTAGAAAAGAGAAGGTATAATTTTATAATTTTATAAATATTATTTTTGAAACCTAAAGCAATAAGAAAAATCACTAAGGAGACTATTCACAAGATTGATACCATTAACATACAAAAAAATGTTAACTACCTTTACACAAATAAAAATCACTTAGTAAATCCAAAATGTCCATGCCCTTTAGGCATAGATCAGAAGGAACACATGTATAGTTGAACAAGTTGGGTTTATTGCTCATTGCAAAGAGAGGAAAGGTATTAACACAACTTGAGGGGACATCTCAATGAAAGGGCATTCAGAAAGGACTTATAGGACTTGGGTTTGTGTCCAGGACTTTTGGGGCAGAGTTCAAGTCGGCCTCTACTCCGGATTGTTTGCTCTCAGGAAGCAGAGGTAATTCTGTGATTATCAATACATCTTCTCTCTAAAGACTAAAGATTAGAGAGAGGTCAAAGCCCTATTGGAAAAAAAAGCAGCAGACACTCATGTCATCTGGGATAGGGGGATGTCTGGTCATTTTTGTGGTTTGGCAAAGTTTATGTTTTTTGTCTGTATTCACACACAATTATGGAGTGCTTTAGCATTTGTCTTGAACCATTAGGGTTACAGAATAGTGTCTGATGTTGGTGTTCTGTGTGTAGAGGAGTCAAAACTTTACCTCTCCCCTCTTAGGGTTTTGTCAGCTGGGCCTGAGAATTAAACTGGCATAAAAGACAGACTGACAGAAGATAAGCATAAAATTTTGTTTAATATAAGCTTTTTGTGACACAAGAGCTCTCATAAGGCAATGAAGACCCAAAGAAGTGGTGAACCCTAAATGCTTGTATATTAGGCTGAACAAAAAGAGGTAATTGCAGAAAAGTAACTAAAGTGGGAGGCTAAAGAAGATAGGAATTATTTTAACAAGGTCTGTTTATGCAGAATTCATTTGGTTGCAACTTCTCATCCTTGACGAGAAGAGTGTTACTTTCTTTCTGGTATAGGAAGAACATCTTCCATATGAGGGTTTTATCTTCTGCTTTAAGGAAGAAAAAGAGGACAGTCAGCACACCCTTCTTGCACCTGCTTTTTTTTTTTTTTTTAAGTGCCTTTAGCTCAAAATAAACCTTATGCCAAAGTGGCGTATTTTGAAGTGGCATCTACTGCTACCCTTCATGTGAAATTTTTTTTGTTCATGTTCAACAGGAAAGGGCCAGGCCAGTTCCCATATATTGAGGCTGCTTTTCTCTTTCTCAAAAGGAATAAAAGATCTCACACACAATAGCATTATACAAGCTAAACCACTGGGGGATGAATTTAACAAGGATGGGAATGTAATTGGAAAGGGACCCACAGAGGATCTCTAGGCTGCTTTAATGTTCTATTTCTCAGCCTAAGTGATGGTTACACATTTTTATGTTATAATAATTTGTTAAGCTAGATATTTACGGTTTTTGCACTTTTCTCTATGTTATGTTTCATAACATTTAAATTAATTTATTTTAATAATATATTCAATTTAATTTAAACTTACTATATTTAAATTAAATTTATTTAAATACACACTTTCTCAAAAGAACTATCGTTCATAAATAATAAGTAGAAAAGAGGAACTAGGATTAAACCTTGAGAAAATCCAATATTTAATTTTTGTGTAGAGCAATGCATGTCTTCAAAGGGGACAAAGAACAAGTGGCCAAGGAGATGTGAGGAAGGAAGCTAGGAGTGTTATGTCATGGAGTCTGTGATAAACTGAATAATGCCCCTCCCATCAATACCTGTGCTAATCCCTGGAACCTCTGAATGTTACCTTATGTGGTGAAAGGGACTTTGCAGATGTGATTAAGTTAAAGATTTTGAGATGAGGAGATTAGCCTAAATTACCCTCGCAGTTGCTAAATATAAACACAAGTGATCCTCTAAGAGTGAGGCAGGATGAAAAAAGAAGGCAATGTGAAAATTGAAACAAAGCACTGCATGGTTGCCTTTGATGATGGAAAAAGAGGTCATGAGCTCAAGAATTCAGGCAAACTCCCCAAACCAGAAAAGGCAAGGAAATGGATTCTCTCCTAGAACTTTCACAGGGAGCATGGCCATGCCAACACCTTGATTTCAGCCCAGTAAATCTGATTTTGGACTTCTGTCAGAAAGGTGCAAGAATAAATGTATGTTATGACTCAAGAGATATCATTAAATACATTTTTTTAAAAATAATAAATCCATGTTACTTTAAGACACCAGTTGGTGGTCATTTGTTACAGTAGCAATCAGAAATTAATACAGAGCCCAAAAGAAAGTTTCTAAACGGAACATGTAGCAAACAGTGCCACATGCTACTCAGATGGCAAATGTGAAGTCTATTGCATTTAGAAACTTGGATATTATTGCTATCTTCAGAAAGCTGTTTCAGTTGAATGAGGGGAGCAAAAGCCAGATGGGAGTGGATGGAGAAAGGAGTGGGAGGTGAGAAAAGCCCTCCTATATTCTGGAATCACCACTGGAAAGAAATGAGCATCTGAGGTGGTAGGGATAGTTATTCTCCATTCTCTGTCATTCTACACTGTTGGAAAGAATAACATATGTCCTCAGTTAAAAAAAAGAGAAAAAGATTTAGTTTTAAATGGTATAGATATAATAAAAAAGGAATGTCATTGTAATAGCCAAGTGAAGAATAGATATTTTCTTGCTTGAGTGACTGGATAGGTAGGAGTAACATGGATCTCCACAGAAAAGAAAGGAACACAACAGTCTGCATTATACACTCTTATTTTCTGTGTGTTCATCTTCTTTTCCCCATCAAGTTATAAATTCTTTAGGGCAGCGATGTTTAGTTTATTGATTCTGTTATTGTTTGCCCCAGATTCCTGGATCCAGATCTGCAGAAAAGTTCCCCCTTTTGGGGCTAGGCATTTGAACAGCAGGAATTTCTGTATGCTCAGATGTTGTGTGTGGTGCAGGATTAATAGAAAGTTCATGTCTGTAGAACAGAGATCCCATCCAGTGCTGCTGTGAGACATCTTGGTACCTCAGAAACATGAACTAGTGAAAAGGGAGACAAAACCAGGACTGGTAACTCTGGGGAAGCTCTAGAAGCTTGCCCTAGCAACCATGGCTAGGCAGAAAGAAACCCACTGTCCTAAGGGTGTGGCATGTTCTGGTAAAGTTCAGGTAGTCTAACCTTGCAGGACCAGTCTTAAAGTTGGTAGGCCTTTGGAAAACTCCAGTTCAAAAGTCAGGTGGCAGGGATTAGTTGGATGCAAGTTGGATTACATCATGTGTCCGAACACTGTCCATTCAAAGGCAGATCTCAAGTAGTGATGGAGGAAGTGAGGTGTAGAAAAGAAGTTGACAAGAATTTAACAGGATTTAAGGGCCCAGTTAAGTGGTGGATAGATTCAGGGGAAGACTTTTAGGATAACTGGGTAGGCTGTTTTGCAGGGATTAGGGGAGAACACACATCCCCATTATACCTACTCCTGCGTCTATGGCATTAAAACTTAGTTCTAAGTTCCTACTGATATTTGGACTGGAGCTTTAGGTATTTATGGTGTCCAGGATTGGCTCAGGGCCTGAGACCAACCTCCACCTAAATCTGCCAGTGGTTACAGGAAGTTACAGGGGAAGGAAAAATCAGGAGAGAGAAGTTATAAGACAAATAATGACTCCCAGAAGGGGTTTGCATTCAGTCTGAGGAAAGAACTCCAATATTCCTATGAGAAAATAACAAGTTGTACATGACTGCACAGATAGTCACCAATTTCTCTCATAATGCATTCTTGTATTTCTGGGAACAGATCATTATAAAACAGGTCATCTTTTCTCCCAAATCAACAATGTCATAATTGAGATTGTATTTCTAACCAAGAATATGATATAAAATGAATTATAAGTATGAACAGGATGTTATAGAAGCAAAAATACAACTGCAAACTTCCATAACAATTTAAAAGAATAAAATTATGTACCAACTCCTATACAATGGACATAAATACATTGTGCACGTTGTTTACCCAAAAGGGACTCCAATGTACCATAAAGAATACACATAGCACATAAAAATACAACTCTCATGAATCATAAATTTGATCTAAACTGTTATGCTAAGTTTAATATAAAACACTAATAAAATATTTACTTAACAATAATTACATGTGCCTTCTTAAAGAATTAAAGGGCTTTGTAAGGGATGGTTTTACTGAATCATCTCTTTGAAAAGATATCTAGGAAAACTTACATAAATGACCTTCTTTTCCTCTTAATAAACTTTACAATAGTGCAATAACATGTTGAAGATTATCTCACTGTCCTTATGGATGTTTTAACGAGAGTATGGTAATAGGATTTAATTCAATATATGTTTATTGCATATCTATTAAAGGGTGGACCCTGTGTTAAGTACTAGAAACATAATGGGGATAGGACACACCTATATTCACAATCCCTCCTCTGGTTATCTCTCTCCCCTGAGCATATGATCTTGCAATGTTATCATTTTCATCTCTCTCTACACTACTAGGCTATGAGTTACTTGAAAACAGGGACCTCCATTTTTTATCTACTATCCTTAGCTCCTAGCAGTGTGCCTGGCACAGAGTAAAAATAAATGATTTTTGTTCAACTACTGGATATATATTACCTGTGATTTTTAAATTATTATTATTTTGAAAGTCAGAAGAGATCCAATATGATTTATTTTACCTACCCTCAACTCCTTAAGCTATTCAGGGTATAATGCCAACTGTTTAGTCTGTAACCAGATATGGGACCAGAGTAGTGATGATGGGAGAGAGAACAAAAACCAAAAAGGTTTTTAAAGGCCTCTTTCTTAGTGCTCACAGCTACAGAGAAGAGAAACTATTGACAGCTATTAGAAGGACTTCACACTTCATTGGAAAACCATAAAAAACAATTATCAGGTCTTTGGCACAGATTTTTCATGAGGAGCTTCAAAACATCTCTCACAGAATTGCTAAGACAGGCATAAAACTGGAAACCCATTGTCTTCTTTTTTTGGTTTTTATACTTGGATTTTGACAGTAAGACTCCAAAAGACTAGGTAAAGGGAGAGAGTATTAAGGCACAGGTGTTAATTGGGAGAGTTTCCTGGGACTTATCAAATGACAGACATTGCCTTAGAAATAGTGCCCGCAATCACGGGCAGTCAATAATGCAGCCACTGTATTAAGTAACGTTTGACGAAGGGGAAAATATTGAGCTTTGCACATGGGGAAAGATTAACAGAGGTAAGGACATCAGTAAAGAGCTGAATTTGTAAGAGATCCACATGTTTTCTAGGCAGTGAGTAAACCAACTTGTAACAGGTTGGATATATTGCTCCCTCGTAGGTTAGATATGTAAAGTAGAGAAAAATCAAGAGAAACATGAATCAGGTTCCTGAGATGATTCAATATTTTCTTCAATTAACAATTCTATTCCAAGTGTGGGCTCTTAGTTAACATAAAAAATACATGCTTTGGCAACCAATTATTGTTATGAAAATTCCAATTCAAATATCTTCTAATTACTCTCTCTACATATATCAACTGGAAGTTAGTTTTTAGCTGTAGCCAGTAAGCGCCCATGTGACCGTACACATGCAGAAATTTGTGTGCTGCACTTCTACATCTGTGGGTTAATGAGAAGGTTAATTTCAGGTTAATTATATGGGGTGTGGGAGATGGGCGAGCTTTCCCACCAGCAGACTGAGCAAAATCCCAAGAATCTGAAAAAAATAAAGAAAAAAAAGCAGTGAAATACGGACAGGGAGTTTCCCTGATTTTCCATCCAATCTGTGCAAACCTGAGCATTGAGCTTCTGGGGCCTCGAGCCATCTTTAAAAAAGATCCTGCTTTCCCAGGATCTGGAAATAAAATGTGGCATCTATACCTGGGGGCAAGGCAATTAATCTCATTATAGAGCAATCAGAACTGTTCATCAAATGAAATTCCCGGCAACTTCTAGCCCTTCACAGCCTTTGAAACTCAGGGTAGTTGGATAGTTAAACAGTCATTTGGAACAGAAGGAAGCTACATGTGATATAGATTTTGGCCTTTCTTCCCCAGGGCTAAAAAATGCTGTGCTGCTACACCCAATACTCATCACGTTTGGTCCCTGGAAGCAGACACTTTAGCTCAGCAGGCCAACTAAGTCAGCCACAAGAAAGGCCATTGGGGATAACATGGCAATAAAGTCCACCATAAAGGAAGCTACCATCAGACAACATTAAGCTAGGAAGCAGACTATTATGTCTCAAGTCTCCAAATACTTGTTTTGTGACTTTGAATCTTTTCAACGACTCTGCTAATTATTTATACTCATTTCATTCTGAGAACAGATGCTCAGAATGAGAATGTGCCAATGATATACAGGCCACTGAACTTCACACCCAGTAAGTCACCAAAGAAGCAATTCAGTGCAATATGATATATAAAATCATTATTCCACAGGAGCCAAAAATGAGCATCTTGGATATCAATAACAGTTGGTAGTGTTTTTTTCTATTCTATGAAGTACAGCTCAGAAGGTGGGCTGGCCTCCATTTTTCCTTTAATTCCTGGGTATCTACTAATATCTGACTGTAATGCAAATGTAGATGTCAGTTGCATCCTAAATAAATTAGCATTTGTGACTTTGAATCACATTTTAACATGCATACAAAATAAAATCAAAAATCATTCTCATCTCTAGTCTAAACAATAGAATGAGGTCAGAAAATTTTAAGGTTACTCTCTTGTTTTCATGTTTTTCCATTTTAGCTCCCTCTTGTTTTAAACATACCAAATCTAATCTTTTTGTCCTCTATTAACATTCTATAATTGTTTAGAATTAGTATCATACTTAATGATTTCTTTGCTTACCATTGCTTTTGATATTTTACATGCTGCTTTTGGATTATTGCTAAAGCACATCCTTTCACTCTTTCCACAAGGGTCAGTGAATAGTAAACTCTTCTGGTTATCATATAACTCTCATGCCTTTATTTAACACAGAATTCTAGTGTAATATTTTCCCTCAATTTGTAAATACTATTCTTCTACATAACTGGCAAAAAGTTTGCTATCAATTTTTCCAGGTGAGCTCTCTTTTCTCCTTGACTATTTTAAAATTTTCTTTTTGTCTTTGTTGTTCCACACATTTATTACAAGATGTCTAGGTATTGATTTATTTTTATTAATTCTGCCAAGACTCAGCATGCAATTGAGTTTGTATTTCCTCCTTGACTCAAGCGATAAGCCTTTTTCTTTCTTTAATTTCCAGGAGGTAGTTTTTTTTCTGATTATATTTTTAATATCTAGTTTTATTGTACTGGAACAAGGACGTTTTTTAATTTGCTGAGGTTTTTGTGCTTTTTCTACATAAACCAATATATGGTCATTTTTTCATTACTAGTTAATGAGTACTTGAAAAGAAAGTATATTCTTTATTTTCAAAATAGAATTCGATATGTATAAATTAGATCTAATTAAGTATGTTTGGCTTTTGTATCATCAAAAAACAAGTGGAGGGCCGGGCGCGGTGGCTCACGCCTGTAATCCTAGCTCTCTGGGAGGCCGAGGCGGGCGGTTTGTTTGAGCTCAGGAGTTCGAAACCAGCCTGAGCAAGAGCAAAACCCCGTCTCTACTAAAAATAGAAAGAAATTAATTGGACAACTAAAAATATATAGAAAAAACTAGCTGGGCATGGTGGCACATGCCTGTAGTCCCAGCTACTCGGGAGGCTGAGGCAGTAGCATCTCTTGAGCCCAGGAGTTTGAGGTTGCTGTGAGCT
>CAUYSK010113408.1:0-49050 GCA_963575035.1 Avahi laniger
CAAGCTCTCCCGCCACTCCAAGGGGCTGCAGATCCTGGGCAAGACCTTGCAGGCCTCCATGAGGGAGCTGGGGCTGCTCATCTTCTTCCTCTTCATCGGCGTCATCCTCTTCTCCAGTGCCGTCTACTTCGCAGAGGCTGACAACCAGGGGACCCACTTCTCCAGCATCCCGGATGCCTTCTGGTGGGCGGTAGTCACCATGACCACCGTGGGCTATGGCGACATGAGGCCCATCACTGTGGGGGGCAAGATCGTGGGCTCGCTGTGCGCCATCGCTGGGGTCCTCACCATTGCCCTGCCTGTGCCCGTCATCGTCTCCAACTTCAACTACTTCTACCACCGGGAAACGGACCACGAGGAGCAGGCAGCCCTTAAGGAAGAGCAAGGCAGTCAGAGCCAGGGGACCGGGCTGGACAGAGGAGGCCAGCGGAAGGCCAGCTGGAACAAGGGTTCCTTCTGCAAGACTGGTGGCTCCCTGGACAATGCAGACAGTGCCCGAAGGGGCAGCTGCCCCCTAGAGAAGTGTAACCTCAAGGCCAAGAGCAACGTGGACTTGCGGAGGTCCCTGTATGCCCTCTGCCTGGACACCAGCCGGGAAACTGATTTGTGAAGGGAGATCCAGGCAGACTGGAGGCAGTGGGGGGGTGAAGGGCGAGGCCTGCTGGGTATCCGCTTTGTACCGCAGAGTATTTGAGGCCATGCTGTAACCTTAGTCTGTTCCTGTCCTTTCACTCCTGCACTGCCTCCCTCCACCATCCCCCTATTTTCCCTCTTTTTTTCCATGACACCAAGGGTCGCCTATTTTTAAAAAGTACCACATTCCATGACGCAGGAGCTGTTGAAATGGTGAGCGCTGTGAGATGGATGTATTTGTAGCCAGGTTCCTATACCAGCAGAGGGACAACCCAAACAAAAATGACTTTAAATAGCCCAGATCCCAAGAGATTTTGTGCCCCCCCCATCCATGTGTTCCAAATTTCTTTTACATATGATTATATTTGTGAATAGGAGAAAATATTATTTTTATGGCCAGTGAGTGGATTTTTGTACTGTAGTTGAGATAGAGATATTTTGGATATATTTTCAAGATATACATTGTATTTATGGAAGAGAGAGTGGTCCTGATGTTTTTCCATGATACTTCTATTACAGCCAAGACCCTGGCAGGGCTGTTCTGGTTGCTGTGTCTACAAGCCTCTCTCTTTCCTGGGATGTGGTATCAGTGCTTTGCGTCTAGGGCAGGGAATGTTCTGGAAGAAAGGCAAATCTAACTTTCTCTGTGCGCCTTAAACAATTCTCGTAACTTTCTTCAAAAAGCATTTTAACGATGTTGGAGGAAGACTTTCGATAATTTATTCTCTTTATTTTTATCCCAGGAAATAAAAGGTCACTTGGTTGAGGCAAGTGTTGGTTTTCCTACAGCTGATATATTTTTTGAAATTTTTAAAAATAGTCTGTCACTGGCTGTTTCTGATTTTGGAGTCAGAGGAGGCACTTTGCCTAGGGTGTTAGAAAACTTGGAACGCTCCTGATTTGCTCAGCAACATCTTTCTGACAGGGCCCCTCTGGGCCTCGTAGACAATGTTGGGTGACTTCTGTTTGTCCTAGGCTGTTTATGACGTGGACATCTCCGCAACGTGCTGCCTGAAGGTGTGGCATGAGCCCCCATGTCAGCACGGAGCATGAAGGGACTAAAAGGAAAAGGGCTCAGATCCCCAACTGTCCCTCCCGCTGGGGTCCCCCTTGTCTGCAGGTGTGACGCCTCCTCAGCGTGGCTCTCAACAGCTCTGAGAAACAAGGCTGACTCTCAGGGACGTGCAGCCTGTTCACAGCCGCACAGCCCGGCAGCCCTGGGGTGCAAGCCACGGAGGGACGGGTGCCTGGCTGCTCACTGCCCCCGTGGCGTGGCAGAGGAGAGTGCCATGCCTCTCTCGCAGCCAGAGGCCGAATGGAAGGATTTGCTTGTTCACGTTACAGGCTGTTTTCTACAGATTGTGTGGCCTTGCCCTGAGTAATCCCTAAACTCAGAACAAATCGCCTTGTTCCCTTGTCACAAATGGTTGTGGCAAAACAATCACAGTGGACATTCACGGTGGTTGTCATTTCTCTCTGGGATTAGCTGTCTGCCCGGGGCCTCTGGATTCCTGCTGTTACTTTTTCTGCTAAATAATCCAAAGACTGCTCGTTTCACGTCCTCGTCGGGTGGGTCGGCGGTCCAGAATCCCACCTCCCCCAGGACAGCAGTAGGCTTAATGGCTGCCTCTGAGCATGTGTCCAGGTCTCCGTGTGGGGAAGCGGGGAATCTACGTGACTAAATCGATGTCTGGGAATTGTGCATTTAAATGCAAGACAGTCAACACAGTAATAAAAGCCAGTGTCTGTGAACGCCTGGAGTCATTTCCAGTCAGGAGCTTCTAAGGGCGAATCTGAGGAGGAAACAGGATGGTGCAGGCAGGCTCTGTTGTTTTTCATTACATGCTAAAGCAAAGCAAGCAGAACAGAGACACTTTATTTATTTATAATTTACAATCTGCCTAAAAGCAGGGCATCTTGTCAGAGCTCAGCTCTACACAGTGTCACCTCTGAGCCATTTATGCCTTTAAAGCTAATGTTTGTAGTTTAGCACACACCTGATTGGGTGACGGACTGGGTAGTCACCCCTAGGGCACCCTCCCTTCAAAACAAAAGAGATGCCACCACCTTTGACCTGAAGGGCTGTCCTTCAGGTTTAAGCAACAAAGAGAGAGCAGCACCCAGGTCTTGATGTGTCCAGGTGTCTGGCAGGATGTTGGTCCGACTAGAATGGACTACATCTTTACAGTGTCCCGCACACGGGTACAATCTCACAGAAATCCTCAGGAATAGAGTAAGGGAATGAGAGAACAAGGATCCCTATTTTTCGTGGGAGGAGAGGACACTGCAGGACAGTTCTACAAAGACGGCCAAGGTGGTTCAAGAGGGAACCCTGGCGTCCAGCACCCCAGTGCCCTGCTGCAGCCTTCCAGTGTGGAGGCCGGGAGGCGGGGCAGCCCTGGCCTGGGGCCCGGGAGGGACACCCACTGGACAGTTGAAAGTGTCTCAATCTCTCCACGTTCCCAGTGCACCTGTTACTGTGATTCTAGAGACAGGCTGCCTATTGCTTTCCAGCCTTCCGGTTTTGCCTTTTGACCTGACTAGCAGGGAAGGGGTCTGAATGTTACGGCTCTTTCCAGGGCTACCTGAGGTAAGGCGCCCCTTCCTGTCCCTCCCGCCTCCCTTCTCTGCTGTCATTGATTTCCGTAGCCTTTACCTTCCTGGGGAGATTAAATCCGGGGGCCTCCACCAAGCCTTTTACCCAGATGTTCTTTCTTGGCCCCCATGGCAGGAAACCATCGCTGGGTTTATAATCTGCCGGCTTTGGCAACCAAGGCCCACAGAGAGGGTTGTGCTTGGGTGTCGTGCGCTGTGCGAGGACAGCGACGCATCTGGCTGGCCCCTCCTTTCCACGACCTCCTTTTTTTTTCTCCTGCACATATGCTCGCAGAATCCTAAGCAATTGCAGGTTCAGGAAAAAAATCTTTTCATGTGCTTTAAAAGCCCCAGCTCCAGCGACATTCCCTGGAGGAGAGAATGAAACAGAGAATTAGTCCTTCAGGAATTTTTCCATAGAGTTGAGATTTGCATTATTCTGGTGTGAGTGATGTAAGCGTTCTCAGGCTTTGGGCAGATGGAACTGAGCTTCTCTTCATGCAGGGACACTGTGCTCAAGTCCCCCCTGGAAGTGGCAGGCTTGTGCACCGTGGAAACCTGGGTGGTGGGCAGGTGCTCTTCTCTCTTGCTTGGCCTCGGCAGCATTGGTCTACTCAACAGCTACTCTCCTAGGTGTGGTGGGGGCGACCGGGGAAAATACCAGGCCGCGGTCCCTGCCTTCATGTATTACAGCTTGCAGTCTCGCTGGGGAAACAGTCAGTGCAGAACAAAAGCAACTCACACAAGACAGTAAGTGACAAAGTCCCTTGCAGGGGATTCACAAGTGGAGCAACATGGATCAGGGCAGGGGTGGGAGGATCAGTGAGGACAGGGGTAGAAAAGAAAATCTTTCGGAGACCTTGCAGGGAGAGGGCAGAGGGGAGGGCGTGGTGGATGAGGGAGCTGGGAATAGTGGGCAGGAGGAGAATTGCTGTTCGGGCCCATCGCCATCATTCAGGGATGGTGTTTAGAGTTCAAGGCCAGTGACTGGGGTGGGAGCTCTGATTTTACCAGTAACAGGGGGACTCAGCAATTGTTTAGGGCATGAGTTGGCAAAATTTCAGGGACAGATAATAAATATTTCTGGCTTTGTAGGCCAAGAAGCAAAACTGAGGCTCTATTATATAGCCTTAATTTTGTATAATCATATAAAACACAATCCTTTAAAAATGTAAACCCCAGCCTTAGCTGGAGAGCTGCACATCCCTGTCACATCAGTTTCTCAGTCACGCGGAGGGCTCCCTCCTGGTATCCAGTCTGCCTGAGAAGCCTGATCTGCCTCCCTGATTTGATCTCGCTCAGTTCAACCCGCATTTATTACAAATGCCAGCCCTGGTCTGGGGAGGGGATCCCCTGCTGGCACTTTCTAGCCTGGACAGGGCCTCATAGGGAAGGCTTAGCTGACTTCTAGATTTTTCTACGTGGCTTTGGGGCAGGCTGCTCTATTTCCAGGGAGAAGAAAGGAGTTGACAAACTGGAACCGTGCCCAGGACTATGGGTAGTGGGTTTTCCCTGAGCCGCTGATGGAGCAGGGCCCGGACTGCCAGAGCACGGGCCTCCTTCCCTGGCCCTTAGTCTTTTTCTGGAGGCTTCAATTCTCCTGCCCCTCCTTACCTGCTTCTTCTCTGGCTGCGGAGACAGACCCTGGGTCAGGGCCACCTCTGTGTGCACGTGGTTTGCATGTGGTGTGCACACGTATAGCAGCGTGTGTGGGGCCGGGGCAGTGTGGCCCAGTCCGGAGTGAATCAACTCCAGCCCTCAGGCCTCCAGACAGAGCATGATGCTTGTTACCTTCCCTCTTACTTGGTATTTATTTTCTGATGTCAATCTTTGCACCATGGGATGCTTTAGTTAGAAGGAATCTCACAAACAATCTGGTCTGTCCCATTCATTTTTTGAGATGAGCAAACCAAGAGAGAAGAGCCTTACTGAAGATGACATCCCTCATTACAGCAGGACTAGGCTAGACTTCTCTCAGTAACGCCACTCTGCTCCTTCTGCATGAGAGTCTCCAAGTCTTCATCGAGCTGCCCCTACCTGCCCCGCCTCCCGAGGCACAGCCCTGCCATGTCAGTTTATCTGGGTCCAGTCTGCCTGTGAAGCCCTGATCTGTCTCCTCTCATTTGATTTTTCCTCAATTCAACTTGCATGTATTGCAAGCTTCAAGCCTGTGCAGTTGATGCAAATATAGCACAATAATGACCAGTGACCCCTAAACAAGCACCTCACCATCTTAGGGGGAAAATGAAAAGATTTCTGATCCAGTGTACTTAATACCATGGTTCATTCATTTGTTCCTCCATTCATTCACTAGGTATTTACTGTGAAGCAGGCACCGTGCTAGGCTCTGGGACTAACTGGCAAGGATCTTCCCTGACTGGCATTCCAGTCGAATGGGGAGAATCAACAATCAAGTGAGCAAATGAAGGAAGTGATAGTTTTCGAGTCGAGGAAATACGCAGTGTTGTAACTGGGGGAGAGGCGTGCTGCCTAGAGAGATGGCACGGTGGCCTGGTTAGGGAAGGGGAGACGTTCAAGTGAAGGAAAGGAAGGGACGGAACAGGACAGGGAGTAGGGCAGAGACGTCGGGACTATGGGGATGCTAGGGGGGAGCCTGTGTTTTCTTGCGGAAGCAGAGGGCGGAAACCTCGGGCAGGGCTGCGGGCTGGGAAAAGCCAGGGACCACTGGAGTGCTCCAGGCAGGATTTGCAATCCCAGTGCCAGTCCTGGCCACTCGTCATCAAGGAGCAAGAAGGTGGCCCTGCCATTGCTGGCAGCACAACGAAAGAGACACATCCGGACCACCTCACCAAGGGCAGCAAAGCACAAGTTTCTGCTGGAAGGCAAGCAGTGGGTTCAAATCTGATTTTTAAAATTTAATTTAAGGGGGGTGGGCAGGAAGAGGACTCTGACGTGCCTTGGTTGTTTGGTTAACTAACAGGACACCCCAGCGGACTCTGAGTCTGTGCTAAAAAGCAGGGTGAGCCACCTGGGGCTACGACTGAGGCAGGCCCTGGGGAAAGGAGGGGGAGGGGGAGCGAGGAGCCCTAGAAACCTGTCGTTCCTCACAACTGTTCTAAGACCAGAGGTAGGAACTGGAGAATCTAAGGCTGCCGCAGGGCCAAGAAGAGAGCATGGGGACAGCTGAGCATCTGTGTGCACAGCGCCCATCGCCTGGACGTTTCCAACGAACGCTCCACGCATGCCTGCACAAGGGACTTGGCTCAGGCCCCACAAACACGAGTCTTCGGGGCTCTTTCAGGACCGGAGAGCTCTGGAGGACACCGGGGTTTCCCTTCATCCCGCGCACGCTGCTCCCTCTTCCCAGTGACCCTCCAGTGGGCGCTGGACCTTTTCTCCGTGTGTGGCCCTGCCTTTGGGATGAGCGGGGGCGGGGACGGGGGATGGTCTGTGTTCTGACGAGCAAGGGGGACACCCAGTGCCCCTCCCCTCACTGTGCTCTCCATACCTCTCCTGCGTGACACCCTGTGTGGTGAAGAAGTCACTTCTGCCTCCCACCCGTGTCTCAGATCTGCTGGAAGAGCCCATCGGTGCTATGTACTGTAGTCGGGGACAGTAAGGACACAGCTTCTGCCTTCATAAAAGTCCCCGAATGCTGTGGACAGGCTGCACCTGCCTGTACACAAGGAGACACGTGCAGGAATAATTAGACATGAGAATAAAAGAAGCCGCTATCCGTGTCCCAGAGAGATATAATTGTGCTTAAAGGTTTGGGGATGGATCTAAGTCCAGTGGAGTTATTCGAGCCAGAATTGCTAAGAGAGAGATCTTCAGAAGCAGTGTGAAGGGAAGGTGACACGGATCTAGTGTTTATTAATATAGTCTTCCCCTCCTCCTGCCCCACGAACACCCCCGATTCCCCCAGTCCTCTCACGTCACTCGTCGCTTGTCACCCTATCCCTTGAATTGGTTATTTGTGCCTCCTCTTATCTGCTAGACATTGAGCTGGCCCACATCTCGTGACTCACCGTGGCCCTCGTGGCTCCCTACACACGGATTGAGCCCATGTGCTGCAATATGGTGAGAGATCAATAGCGATCCGTTGGATCTCAAGTCTATTTTTTAAAAAAATGAGCTTTGCCCTTTTTTCCTTAAGTCTTCATTTTTACAGTAATTGGTCTCCTGGAAGCAGGCTACTTACAGCAATCATCGGCTTCACTGTTTGATAATCCTATAAATTGTGTTCCAACACAAGACCTATACTTAGGAATTTCTGAGTAATGTGATACTATTACAATGTAATGTTTATTATAAATTTCTAAATTACTGCTACTATAAAACTGAATATTTATGCAGCAGCTTTGCTCCAAAGAGTCCAAACAGCTGTCCCTTTGGCACGTATTGTAAACAACTGAGATTGTGCAACCTGAGTGGGTAACTCTCAGTAATCTGTGCCAATTACAGGAAATGTAAACATTTGTTTGCTTTCTTCCCCAGCAGAGTAAACTTTCCATTACTGCAATCAATTGTGTTTTTTAAGTGGGCATCACCTAGGCAATTGAGGAAAGTGGTACCAATCGCACTTAGGTGGTCAAGGCATCCAGTTGCAACGAAGTATTTCTTACAGAACATGCAACTCGGACCACTAACAGTCTCTTGTGCTCTGACCCCCATCACGCTCTCTGTGGAGCACATTTTACACTGGACTGTTATATTATTGCTATTCATTGTTCTACAAACTCCTTTGGACACCAGTTTTGAATTGGTGTCTGGGACAGCTATAGCAACCTCCTAGTAGTCTCTGCTTTCCTTTCATATTTTACCTTGTGTGGGACTTCCAAATGACTCTCCAGGGCACAACTCCTGTCATCACGTCAAGCCAGGGCTCCTGAACAGAATCATTTCAGTCCCTTTAGCCTAACTTTTAAGCTCCTCCCTAATGTGATGTCAAGTATATCTTCTCAGAGAAACCATCTTCAGGCCAAAGCCATCTCCCCTCTGTTGGTGCTCCTACCAAAAACACATTCTGCCCCTGCTGTGGCTGGGTGTTTACCTACCTCTCTCCCACCCAGCTCAAACCCCTCCTGGGGAGATCATTGCTAATGGTCCTTACTCATCTCTGTGCCTAGAATGGGGCTTTCGCAATAGCAGCTGCACAATAGGGCTTCTGGACTGAACTGACTCCTCTTCTGACTTAAAACACAGCATTCGGGGCCTCGCGCATTGAATGCTGCCACTGCATAGTTGGCAGAGATGCTCCCTGGCATCCCGGCAGCTGCAGGAGGCGGGTCCTGTTCCGACAGTTCCGCGTGCTCTGTCCTGGCTCACCACGTGTGCGTCCCAATGGGTGAGAACGTCACTGTTAGCTGGGACTCCTCTGGTTATGAAGAAGGAGAACTCAGCCAGCAAGGATTCAGGGGAGTGTTTCAGAGACCGAGGCAGAGCAGTAGGGTGGGATGGAAGAGAGGATGGGCTGAGAGAGAGCTGGAAGACAGGAGAAGTTGGCATTCTTGGTAAAAACATGTCGGTGAGGGATAGAGTGACCATGTCTGGTCTGTCAAGGACAACCAGGTATACCTGCTCTTGATCAATGATGTCTTATTAATTGTTTTTAACACTCCATGCCTCTCCCCCCACAAATGTCCCGGTTTGGAAGGTAAATTAAATGGTATGATGCTTCCCTGTGTGTAATTGAAAATAAAGACAATACCAACCAAAATGTGAATTAAGAAGGTCCCCAAGAGTTCTAATATTTCCCTTAGTCCTTTATCGAAATATCAAATGTTAAGTTAATTAAAAAAATTCTGATGTCCCTGTGTAGTTAGTACCCCAAGCTCAGGTTTACTCTTTTTATTGGAAAATCCAGACCTCACTCAATGTCTCTCCTCCCCTGAAATTGGCAAGGGGTCCCTCGCCGAGTTCTCTTGACCACATCACTGGGCCCGATCATGGGTAAAATCAGTTCTGTTTGGGTGGCTTTTTGGAGTAGAAAATGGATTCCAGATGTTGTCAGCTGGTGGCCACCATGGCAGACCTGAGTCTGAGTGGAGCTTGGAATTTCCCAGAGTCTTTGAAATTCCACAGCCTTGAAGGGAGCCTCTCTGATGCCACTCCCAGTGGGGTCTGATTCACCGGGTCTTCTCTGGGAAAATATTGAGAAGGCAAAACTGGGATTAAGTCTGCTGTGCATTAGTAATCAACCCATCACTGATTCTTGGCCTGGGCCACCCTCCTGCTCTGGGCTGCAGAGGAGATTTAGTATAAACACTGTACTGCAGAGATGGTAGGGACTAACTTGAAACAAAGAAACGATATATGATCCTTAAGGAAAGTGTACATTAATGAGACCACTGAATTGTATGATAAAGAGTATGTCAGGCGAGGTCTGACCATAACCTCACTAGAACATTTTTTAAGCAAACATATGTATACTGGCTTTCAGGTATACAATAAGTGAGTGTTCAAAGGGGTCACCTTGGAGAAGGCTATGCATGAAACTAGGAAATGTTGCATGGATCAAAACGTTTTGGAATTCTCTTTTGGGAACACATTCAAATTCAATTTTTGGAGTTCACACATACCCCCTTTTCAAATGGCAAGTTCTCATTGAACTTTAAGGGGCTAACAGTCATTCACACTTCAGTGTGAACTAGTTAAACCAAATGCAACTAACTGTAATCTGACCCTCTAGGAAATGGGAGTTTAAGCAGCAGACTTGGGTGGGCAGCATGCAGAGCTCGGTGGTGGATGCTGGATAGCAGAGTAGGTTACAGAATTCTGGAGAGTGGAGAACGGGGGGCTTCCAGAGAGCGGTTGGAGGGTGAGCTGTGCCCTGGGATGGGGAGAAGACAGCAAGCCTGGGGTACAGGTGTAGAGAGTGGAAGGGAGCATCACAACAGGAAGGTACGCAGAGCAGCCTGGGGCCAGCACAGGAAGAGGCCGTGAGTCAGTTCAGCATTTTGGGTAAGTGAGTGAGGTTTGGAGACAGGTAGATCTGAGTTCAAATCCTGATTTCATCATTCATTAGCTATGAGACCAAATGCTAGTGATACCTTTCAAATGGCCTACTATAAAGTAGTTTTTTGCAGCCATAAAATAAGGATAGTTTTAAGGCCTTCTTTCAGGTTGTCACAGGACAAGTGTAACAAACTACACAGACATGGGTCAGGCTGTAAGCCCTGAGTAAAGGTCCGTTATTGCGGTTGTTATTGTCACGTAAAGCTCCCGGAGAAAGCCTAGAGCAAGCCCTGCCCCTCCAAAATGGGAGCATCGCCAAATTTCATTCAGCGATGTTTACTGAGCACTAATGTCGCAGGTGCTGTGCTAGAGCTGTAGATGCCAAAACACGAATTAGAGAGAATTGCTTTCCCACAATCTACCACACAGTGCTAAGTGCACAAATGGCCAAAACAGACATAGCCGGCGGGAAGGAAGTGCAAGGTTTGGGTGCTCAGGAGAAGGTGTGGGCCACGTGTGGGAGATGCTATCGAAAGACGCTTCCCGTGGAGCAGGCTGTACGTGCCGTGGGTCTGGAGGGGTGGAGGAGATCGGCGCGGCTGGGGAAATGCTCAGGGCAGATCCCAGGGAGGAATCAGCGTGTGCAAAGGCGTGGGGGTGCACCTGGGTCCGTGAGGAGACCAGTGTGTGCCGCGTCGTGGAACAGAACCACCCTGTGCAGCACGTGTGACCCTGCCTTCTCTCCGAGCTCAGCTGGAGCTTGGTCTCCAGGTCTGAGCATTGCGCTTACCCACCCATCAGCACAGTGCAGTGTATGATGCTGTCAATATTATAATTACAGGGATTAGGAAACAATTTAAAAAATCTACCTGTACACAAACAAAATTTTCTTTCCCGATGAACTACACAGGGGGAAAAATGGTATTTCTTGTAGTATTTGATTTGCCCAACCTCGGAAATAAAATCTCTCTTGAGACCTGACTCTTGTCCGAGACAAGTAGCTATTTGGTTGGATATTGAAAAAGGTGTGAACATTTCTGTGTAGCAAACACACCAGCTCCAATTTAACATGGACTCCAACCACCCAAGCCCGAAATAGTCTTCCCTGTGTATCTGTCCTGGAAATGAATGAAACCTAAGATCGGGTCTGGAGCCTTCCTGCACACACTGGTTAGAGCATAGGGTGGAGGCCAGCTGGTCTGCAAGCAGATTGCCCAGGTTTGAATCCAAGCTCTGCTGCTCACTGTCTGTGAAAACCTATTTGTATCTGTCACGCAGGGCCAATAGCACCTTCCTCTTACGGTGGTCGCAAGAATTAAATAAAACAGTGCTTGACAAGTACTTAGTACCTTGCCTGGTGTGTAGCAAACTGTGAACAATGTCACTCATCATTGTCACGCGTTCATTCGGCATCTACTGTGTGTCAGGCACTGTGCTCAGTGCACGAATGAAGTGCAGCTCCTGCCGGAGGGACACGGAGGGTCACAGGGCCAGCAGCCCTGCCCTCGACCTGCATCCTCTGTTTCTCCGGCTCACAGGCAGTCCCTCTCCTGGCGGGAGTCTGGAAGTCTCTTCTGCGTTCTCCCCACTTGGCAGGCTATTGGTGGCCCCTCTTCGGAAGGACGTGCTCTGGCCTCCAGCCCCCCAAAACCTATCGCTCCCCATCTTATCGCCCTATTTCCTTCATAGCAGGTACCATTTTTTGAATTTGTATTATTTATTACATGCCTAGTGCCTCTTTCTCCTGCTAGAATGCAAACCCGTGAGAACCAGGGCTTTGCCTGGCTTGTTCTCCCTCTGCGTTCCGGCCACGCAGTAGCGTTGATGAATGCTGCTGAGGGACCGACTGCTGAGCAGAGGCCTGCAGGCGCTGGTTTTGGGCTGGTGCAGAGAGAGGAGGCCGTATTTTCTTCTGCTATCTTTCTTGGTGGCCCACAGAGCTCGGGACACACAGTGGAACATAAAAAACACTCGCTAGGTGATTGGTTGAATCCATTGGGACAGAGAAGGGGTATACTCGGGTGGAGGAAAGGGAATAACAAGACTATGGGGCTTGAAAATAAAAAAAGGCAGAGGAAATCATTTTTAGTGTAGGGGAGGTTGTATTACTGTGGTGTGGTAGGAGCAAGTAGATGTATAGTCATTTTTACTGTTTGTATGTTTAAAAATATAGTACATGAGCTTCTACAAGAAAGCAGGAAGTTTTACAATTTTCCATTGCTTTGAAATAGAGAGAACTTCCATCTACACTCGCACCCACCCCTGGGCCTACGTGACATTCACAAATCATTTATCAGCACTGAACTCACAGGAGCTTGCGCTGCTGTTCTCCAAGATGTTGGCTGGCACCCCTGACAGGAGAATCTGGGATGTGTTTTGACAACCAAGTGGTTTCCTTAGCAAGCTGCTGGTGTTCCCAGGCAGCTCGGTGGAGAAAGCTGCAACTTCCAGACCGAGGCTGCAGCTCTCAAAGGCTTCCCTGGCAGAGGCAAGCGCTGACTTCATCCTAACACGGTGATGTGGTTTCGTCTCTGAATTCTGTGGACCTGGCTTGCCAGTTGAGTGCAAAGGAGGTCTCAGGCCTCATCACCTTTGGTTTTTTTACTTAAGAAAAAATCCCGTCTCGTAGCACAAACACCTAGAGACCCCAGAAAATGTCTCCTGAGCCCCTTCTAAGAAGTCGAAAGTGAGCTAAGTGCTACGCCGAGAGTCAAACTGCAAGTGTAGGTGGCGGAACTACCCGCTACCACTTCTTATAAACATTATCCACAGTCGCTGGAATAACTTGCCAGGTGGTAGAGTCACTGGCATTGAGAGAGGGTGACGATTTGCCCCAAACCACACAGCTCGTCATTGGCAGAGCTGGATTCGAACTCATGCTCTCTGCCTCTAGACTGGGTTTCTCTTCCACCCCACCAACCGGCAACGGTTGACCACAGAAGAGCAGAGACCTGTACTGGTGGGTGGTCACAGCAGAGCCCTGAAGACTTGCGTTGAGATGGACACAGGATTTGAAGAGGTGGCGAGGAGGGGCCAGGCCAGGGAAGGTGGAGCCCAGCAGCAGGAAGGGGACATCGCGGCAGCAAAAGCCTGCAGGTGGCTTTTTAGGAAGCACCTGGGAAGACAGTGAAGGCCATGCTTGCTTGAGCAGAAGGTTTGTGAGCACTCGAGAGAGTCTGTGGGAACCGCAGCTGGGAGACCCATTGTGCTGGGCCTGTGGTGGGCTTTGAGCAGCAGACTGAGGAATTCGGAACCAAGGCCATACTGTAGGCGAAGGCGGCTGTGGAGGTCCTGCGAGGGGAATTAGCCTGGTGAGAGCAGTATTTTGAGAAGACTGGCCAGAATGGATGCAGGAGACCCGAGGCAGGGAGACCAGTGACAAGGTTTGCAGTGGCCGAGGGGGCGGGGAGCTGCTCTGCCTAGGAACGATTTCCCCACCCCTCCATCTCAGCACAGCTGCTGACGTGCGCTCAGAGCAGGCCTTTCTGGGGCTCTGCCCGGCTCCTGCCATGCCTGCGGCCTGCTCCCTCCTGACCAGGGGCCACCACCACATCCAAGGTTGTCTGGCCAAGCGGGGCCTTGGCAGAGCCAAAAAGCACACTTTGTGCAGCCTGAGGGGGGCCTGCCAGTGCGCAGCCATCGCAGGGAGGTGGACAGCTTTTCTTCTCTACCAAAAATGCTCAGGGTATCACAGAAACAACTTGGACATTTTAGAGCATAATTTATTTCTACCATCCCATTCTGGGAGGATGGGAAGATGATGTCTCTCATTTTAAATGGGAGACCAAAATCACATATTCCATGACATCATGCTTGTCTTTGCGTCCCTTGTAGTGGCAATGCAGTGGTGTCAAACCAGGTGGAAGGAAGCCATAGTTAACAAAATGAAAAGCAGTTTAATACACAGTTCCCGTCTATATTCCAAAAAGCTTTTAAATCAGCAGAACATTAACATGAAGCAATGTATCAGTGAGGATACGTTAGGGGATGCTGCAGTAACAAAATAACCCCCAAATCCCCAGGGCTTAAAATACAAAGGTATATTTCCTACTCACCTTATATGTCCATCATGGGACAGCAGAGAGCTTCGCTCACTGTAGTCACTCAGATTCAACGGTGAGAGAATGGCCACCATCTGGAATACTGTGCGCCCCCGTACCAAAGAAAAAAAGAGCCCTAAGTGTCTTGCACTGGTACTTAAATGTACTTGCCTAGACGTGATATACACTATTCTTACTCCCAACTCATTGGCCAGAACTATTCACCGGACTGCAGCAACCCACAAATGACCCAAAAAGAACAATTCTTCCTAGAAGGTAGACAGCCAGAAATACTTGAGAACACTAACAATATTTTTGTGTTTATTGGATCTTAGAACAGCAGAAGTGAATGAGATTTCAGGGCTCAACCAGTGTCACAGGTAGAAGACAGAATCAGAGAGCAGCTAAGGGCTTCTCTTAGGCACACAACCATTTAGCAGCCACCCCAAGGCCAGAATCCAGCTCTCTTGTGCAGGCTTTGTTCACTTGACTGTACACCACGTTTTCTTTAGCCCCTTTTCCAGAACCAGATGTTTCCACTTTGTGGTACCAGTTCTGATGCTATTTTTAATGGCTCAGCTGGCTCATCTAACAGAATTCATCTGCATTCCTCCTTTTATCAAATAATGAAATGTCTGTTGAGTGAGGCCAACATGACCAGGCTTTTGGTTAACTCTTTTGTAGTGGCCTGTTTTCTAAAGTATTCCCTAGCTCATTTGCTAAGACTCAGGGTGACCTCCTGAGTTTTCATGAGAAAGCTGTTAGTTGCAGCTATTAGGAAATTTATAGGACCAGGGTTTTATCTTTTAATTGTGTGTTTTAATGTTGCATTTTGTTACTTTTTTAGCTACTAAAATAAAGGCAAGCATTTTTTTTTTGCTAGACTGTAAACTCCGTAAGAACAGGGACCATTTTGTTTGGTTCATCACTGTATTTCCAGCCCCTAGGCATTAGTAAAATTTGTGACATAAATGATTGTATACTGGGCTGTACACTATGCTAGGTGTTTAATAAATAAGATATATTATCCTACAGGGACCTTGCTGGGTAATTATATCATTCCCATTTTACAGATGAGTATGCTGAGGCCAAACGGTAGAGGACATGTAGCTAGTAAATGGATGAGCCAGGGTTTAATGTAAACCCACCTGGAAATCACTTAGAGAGATATGGGACTATGTAAAGTGAACTAACATGAAATACAGGTATCCTTGAGGGAGAAGAAGAAGAGCTAAAAGCATGGAAAAATCTATTTGAGGGAGTTATTGAGGAAAACTTCCCTGGTATCACCAGAGATACAAATATCCAGATATTGAACACCAGAAAGATTCACAGGACATCTCCAAGACACATAGTAATCAACATGGCCAAAGTCAAAATGAAGGAAAAAATTCTACAAGCAACTAGATGTAAGCAACAACTGATCTACAAGGGAAACCCATCAGCTAACAGCAGATTTCTCAGTGGAAACCTTACAAACCAGAAGGGAGTGGGACCCCATCTTCAGTCTTCCTAAGTAGAACAACTGTCAGCCTAGAATCTTGTATCCTGTAAAACTAAGTTTCACAATTGATGGAGAAATTAAGCATTTTCCAGACAAGCAAAAACTGAGGGAATTCATCATGACCAGATCTGCCTTGCAGGAATTACTCAGAACTGCATTATACATGAATCAGAACAATACATACCCACCAGTGTAAAATCATACAGAATAGCTAAATATCACAACTCCTATAAAACAATAGTCCAAGAAAAAAAACAAAGCAAAAACGTAGTACCCGATATGATGAACAAAACAACATCACACATATAAATTCTATCTCTTAATGTTAATGGCTTGAATACACCACTCATATGACATAGGATGACTGAATGGATGAAAAAACACAACCCAAGTATCTGCTGCCTTCAGGAGATACATCCAAATCACAAGGATGCAAACAGGCTCAAAGTGAAAGGATGGAAAAAAATATTTCATGCAAATGGAAACCAAAAGGGAGCAAGTGAAATCATTCTCATATCAGACAAAATTGACTTTAAATCAACAATGGTAAAGAAAGACAAAGATAGTTGTTATATAATGGTAAAGGAAGCAATTCAACAAGAAGACATGCCAATCCTAAATATATATGCACCTAATGCAGGAGCTCCCAGATACATAAAACAAATTCTACTAGAGCTAAGCAAGGAAATAAATAATAGCATTGTAATTTCCAGGGGCTTCAACACCTCACTATCAGAGCTGGACAGATTATCAAAGCAGAAAATAAATAAACAATGGACTTCAAAGGGACCCTGGAACAAGTGGACCTAACAGATATTTATAGAACATTCTACCTCAAAACTACTGAATATACCTTCTTCTCATAAGCACATGGGATATTCTCCAAGATTGATCATATCTTAGGCTACAAAAAATGTCTCAACAAATTTTAAAAAATCAAAATCATACTGTGTATCTTCTCAGACCATAGTGGATTATAACTAGAAATCAATTCAAAGAGTAACATTCAATTCTACAGAAAGTCATGAAAATTAAACAACCTGCTAATGAATGTTTGTTGGGTCAATAATGAAATTAAGATGGAAATCAAAAGATTTCTTGAACTGAAAAACAAAGGAGGCATAAACTATCAAAATCTATGGAATGCAGCAAAAGCATACCAAAAGGGAAAATTCATAGCCTCAAATGTCCATATCCAAAAGTCAGAAAGATCACAAATTAACCACCTAATATCACATCTCAAGGAACTAGAAAAGGAAGACCAAACCAAAACCAAAGCCAACAGAAAAAAACAAGTAACAAAGGCCAGAGCAGAACTAAATGAAATGGAAAACAAAAAATAATACAAAATATCAGTGAAACAAAAAGTTGGTTCTTTGAAAAGATAAACAAGATCGATAGACATCTTGCTAGATTAACCAGGAATAGAAGAGAAAGAATCCAAATAAGCTCAATCAGAAATGAAAAAGGAGGTATTACAACTGATAGCACAGAAATACAAAACATCATCCACAAATACTATGAAAATCTCTACACACATAAACTAGAAAATGTAGAGAAAATGGACAAATTGCTGGAAACAACTTCACAAAACTCAATCAGGAAGAACTCCTGAACAGACCGATAATGAGCAGTGAGATTGAAGCAGTAATAAAAAGTCTTCAACAAAAAAAAGCCCTGGACCAGATGGATTCACAGCCAAATTCTACCAGACCTACAAAGAAGAACGGGTACACATACTTCAAAATTACTCCATAACATTGAGAAGAAGGGAATCCTCCCCAACTCATCCTATGAAGCCAGTATCACCTTGAAACCAAAACCAGGTAAGGACACAACAACAACAACAAAAAATACTGACCAATATCCCTTATAAATATAGATGCAAAAAATCCTCAGTGAAATACTAGCAAATTGAATTCAACAACACATTAAAAAAATAATCCACCATGACCAAGTGGGCTTCATCCCAGGATACAAGGATGGTTCAACATATGCAAATTCAATAAATGTGAGTCAGAACATAAACAGAAGCAAAATCAAAGACCATATGATCATGTCAATAGATGCAGAAAAAATTCAACAAAATCCAGCACCCTTTCATGATAAAAACCCTCAGCAAACTAGGCATAGAAAGAACATATCTCAAAATTACAAAAGCCATATATGAGGAATCCACAGCCAACATCATACTAAATGGGGAAATGTTGAAAGCATTCCCGCTAAGAACTGGAACAAGATAAGGGTGATCACTGTCACCACTTCTATTCAACATAGTGCTGGAAGTCCTACTCAGAGCAATAAGGCAAGAGAAAGAAATAAAGGATATCCAAATTGGGAAAGAGGAGATCAAACTACCACTTTCTTCTGATGCTATGATCTTGTATCAGGAAAACCCCAAAGACTCCACTAAGAGATTCCTGAAATTGATAAATAAATTCATCAAAGTCTCAGGTTATAAAATCAACGTATACAAATCAGTAGCATTTTTATATACCAGTAACAGTCAAGCTGAGAATCAAATCAAAGACTTAATACCATTCACAATAGCTATGAAGAAAATAAAATACTTAGGAATATACTTAACTGAGGAGGTGAAAGATCTCTACAAGGAGAACTACCAAACACTGAGGAAAGAAATCGCAGATGACACAACGAAACGGAGAAACATATCATGCTCATGGATGAGTAGAATCAACATTATTAAACTGTCCATACTACCCAAAGTGATTCACAGATTCAATGCAATCCCCATCAAAATACCAATGGCATATTTTACAGATCTAGAAAGAATAATTCTAAGCTTTGTTTGGAACCAGAAAAAAGCCTGAATGGCCAAAACAATCCTAACCAAAAAAACCAAAAAAATAAAACAACAACAACAACAAAAAAAGCTGGAGACATCACATTACCATTCAAATTATGCTACAAGGCTATAGTAACCAAAACAGCATGGTATTGGCACAAAAATAGAGACATAGACCAGATGAACAAGATAGAGAATACAGATATAAAACTATCTACCTACAGCTAACTGATCTTTGACAAAGCAGACAACAATGCACACTGGGGAAAAGAAGCCCTATTCAATAAATGGTGCTGGGAAAATTGGATAGCCACATGCTGAAGATTGAAACAGGACCTTCACTTCTCTCCTCTCACAAAAATCAACACACAACAGGTAATAGACTTAAATCTAAGGCATGAAATTTTAATAATTCTAGAAGAAAATATTGGAAAAACTCTTCTAGATATTAGTCTAGACAAAGAATTTATAACTAAGACCTCAACGGCAATCATGGCAACACCAAAAATAAATAAATGGGACTTGATTAAATTAAAAAGCTTCTGCACAGCTAAGGAAATAATCGACAGAGTGAATGGACAACCTACAGAATGGAAGAAAATATTTGCAATCTACTCATCTGACAAAGAGCTAATAACTAGAATCTAAAAAGAACTCAAACAAATCAGCAAGAAAAAAAATTAACAATCCCATTAAAAAGTGGACAAAAGACATGAATAGAAGTTTTTCTAAAGAAGATAGACAAATGGCCAAAAAACATACGAAAAATTGCTCAACATCATTAACCATTAGGGAAATGCAAATTAAAATCCAATGAAATATCATCTTACTCCGGTTAGAATAACTTTTATTAAAAAGTCCAAAAACAATAGATAATAGTGCAAATACAGAGAGAAAAGAACACTTATACACTGTTGGTTGGACTGCAAATTAGTACAACCCCTATGGAAAACAGTATGGAGATTCTTCAAAGAACTATAAATAGACCTATCATTTGATCCAGCAATCCCACTACTGGGTGTATACCCAAAGAAAAAGAAGTCGTTTTATCAAAAAGACACCTGCACTCAAATGTTTATTGCAGCACAATTCACAATTGCAAAGATGTGGAATCAACCCAAGTGCCCATCAATTCATGAGTGGACTAACAAAATGTGGCATACTATAACATGGAGTACTACTCAGCCATAAAAAAGGATGACTTGCCTTTGCAGCAATTTGGAAGGAGCTGGAGACCATTATCTTAAGCAAAGTACCTCAAGAATGGAAAAACAAACACTATATGTAGTCTCTAATAAATTGGAACTAACCAGTGAGCACACAAGTACTCTGAGGAAAGTAAAAGTCATTAGAAATCAAGGAGGAGGATGGCAAAAACCTACCTAATGGGTATAATGGATACTATTTGGGTGATGGGCACATTTATATCCCTGACTCAAGCCATGTATTGAAAGCATCTGTACCCCCTTAATATTTTGAAATAAAAATAAATAGAAATAAATAGATGCACCTGGCTCCAAAGTACTAGTGGCTCTATAGTACTCTATAGTACTAGCGGTTTATCTTCTTTCTTAATATTTTTAGCTCTATTTACCATATTTTCTATCATTTTTAGCCAGTATTCATGCTCTCCTTCTCCATTTGTTTGTCCCCAGGTTCCATCTATGCCTAATTTTCTTTAAATAATTCTCACTATTTCATGGGTTACTGAAATGTTATCTTGTGACCTATTTAAAAAATACCATGGAAATACTTTTTATCACAAAATCTGTATAGCTAAGACTATACCTCTGTTGCTGACCAAAGTTATACTTGTAAGCTGTCTTTGCATCACATTTTTTCATTTTCGAAAGAGCTCCTTCCCACAGCTACTCGTGACATCCCATTAGATACCAAAAGGGATCTTACAAAAGATTTGTGTATCAGGGAGATTTATTTAAAATTTAATGCCCAGCTGGCAGGTGATAATCAGGCACCTATTATTCGTAATGGAATTGGTACATCCCTGGGCCTGCAGGTGGACCATGAACCCTTTGAGGGCTATGAATGTTTCCCCTTCAAGCCATCTACCTAGCACAGGTAGTTGCTGGCAATATCAGGTTTTGAAAAAGCTTGACAAAGTTCACCTGAGGAAGCATATGGTTCAGTGCAAAGGGAAGCCATGGAAGAGTAGGGAGGAAACCGTGCTTACCTGCCACTTCTACTGGGGGAAAAGGTCAGAGTGCAGGCCTACATGCCACCGGTCATCAGTGTCCTCTGTGTTTGTCCAGAAGACGGACTACAATGAGACACTCCACAACCGGGATGCATTCTTTAGCTTTTCTTTATTGCTGTGTAATTAATCCTTCTCAGCTAAGGTGACTCTTCTCCATTGGTACTTTCCTGTGCTTATGGGCACCAGGCTCAGTTTCCCAACTAGAAGGGGCATCTCCTTCATCTGGCCTCCCATGGTATTTAACTACACACCTCTGTCATGGTCATCCATGTGCATGCCACACGTCCTCCACCAGGCCATAAGCTTCCTGGGCTCAGCTTCATGACTTATGCATCTTAGTTCGCTTTATGTTACCTAGAAAAAGTAACTTTCACATAAAGGATCCATAGATGGATCATAAATCATTGTTGAAAATATTGTTAAATTTGGGCATGATAGCCCCAGAAAACCTGCCTGGGAGAGTCGCCTGGGAGTTCAATCACCGGAGTCACAGCTTTGAACCCTACTCTGCCACTTATGAGCCGGGTTAGCCTGGACAGGCCATTTAACCTCTATAAGCTTCTGTTTCTTTATCTGTAAAATGGTGACTGAAAAATACCTAATTGATGAGGTTGTCGTGAGGACCAACGAAACAACATAAGCGAAATGCTTAGTGAAGTTACCGGTATTCTGTAGACGATAGATGTAGTAATAGTAGGAGAAATAATAATAATAATTGAGACATTTATAGAGATGTTTAATGTAGAGAAAATTGCTGGTGAGTTACATGAAGGTTGTGCTGATATTTGTGCTCCAAGCTGTTTCAGAGCTATTCGTTTGCTCTTTGACAAGTGCCTCTTTGAACGGTGGCAGAGAAGATTGCAACTTTCAGTTGTGAAATTCTTGCTTCGTTTCACTGGAGGTTTGAACAACAAATCACCCATGGAAGGTGGATTTTGGCTGCTCAGAACCCAAAGGATGTGGGTGAGAAAATGAGGCTCGTGCACACTGCACTGCAAATCCTGCTACAAACCCCAAAGAGAGTGCCACGATGGTTGCACAATAGGCAAAGCAAATACCAACGAGGCCTCTTTCTGTGCTCTGTGTGTGTGTGTGTGTGTGTGTGTGTGTGTGCGCATGTGTGTGTGTGAACCTTAAGTTAGTCAAATCGCATCTTTTGTCTTAGCTTTCTTTGTCTTTAAAGTCTGGAGATACAGCTTTGCCTAATAATCAGACATGTTATGAAGATGAAAAAAATTGTAGGAATTGAAATTTCTGAGGTCTTTCAAAGGAGATGAACTATAGAAATTCAGTGTGTCCTCATCGCTATTACAGAAGTCATGTGACTTTAGAGGAAAAAAACCTGGGCTCACTCCGCCTCGTGAGCAGACTGTTGATCTGGGTTTCGGTTGCTCATCTCGCAGAAAGGTTGAAGGAACCCTCCTGCTCCCTGCTGTTCCTGTCTTGGGAGAGGAGGGGAGTACCCAGTGAAGATTTTCTAACCTCAGTTATTGCTTTCGATATTATTGCCCTGGCGCTCTGTGGCTCTGGGGAGTAACTCGAAGGAAGAAAGACCCAGGCAGCCGTGAGCAGGGTGTGAGGTGACACTTCCCAAGAGGGTGCTATTTTGGTGGTGGTCCTCGGGCACTTCCAGCTGGCTGTGGCAGGTGTGAGGAGATAAGGTAGTGACCTCTATCTTTTGAGCACCGACCTGTGGAGGGACTTTTCTGGTCACCCTTTTTCTGACCTCTGGTGCCTTATCTCAGGCGCAGTGTGGGGGCCTGGCAAGGGGAGAGCTGGCAGGCCTCGGGGACAGAGGCCCCTCCTTCCTACAGTTAGGGGGAGGGCAAGGGCTGTGTTTGAAACCCAGATAATAGAACCAACGGGACAAGAGATCTGATCCTCCCAATCTGGATCCTTAGGGCAGCAGGAGGCAAAGGATTTGTATTTTTACAGTGCATTTATAAAAGGCCTAGCCATTTCTATGGTGTTGCTAATAGATCGTGCTGATAATATTATTGTTTGACTCCTTTTTAATCTGTCAGGCAGACAAACACATTTAACATTGTTAAATCTTTTTCCTCCCTCCTTTTCTTTTACTTTCTTTTCTTTTCTCTGTTTACTCAAACATTTCTAGAGCTTCTGCTACGTACCCAGAACTGTTACAGGCGCCGGGGCTACAGAGGACTGAGACCATTCTGCCATCTGGGAATTCCAAGGTGACTCGACTTGGAGTGGATGGGCAAGAAAGAAAGGATGTTCTTACTTATCAGACGCTGTGCTTGCCATTTTCGCGTACATTTATTCAATTTAGACCTATAAACAGGCTCCATGGGGAGCTGACGGTAGTAACAATACACATACATATTTCATTTAATCCTCAGAATCACCCCGTAAGGTGGATGCTATTATTATCTCCATGTTGCACGGAGACTGAAGCTGAGAGAGGGCAGGGACTTGCAGTGAGACACTAGGCGGGCATTCGGGCCTGGCTATCTAAGTCTGAAGCTCCCAGGCACCTCTGCCCTCCTGAGTTACCCCAGAATCCCTGACTGTAAGAGGGGAAGGTGAATTCCAGCTGAAGCCTGAGGCCCACGGGGTGGGGAGGGCTCAAAATTCTTTGACCCCCGTAGAGACCACTTGTCAGATACCAGGTCCCAGCATGAGGCTGCAGAGTAGGCTGGAGAGAGGGGCTGGGGTGGGCTGGGCAGGGCCACATGAGCCTTGGGGAAGGAGTTTGCCTTTATCCAATTTAACACGGGAGTGAGGAGTGTCAGGAAGAACTGTGGCTGGCTAGACGTGGGCAGAAGGTGGCTCTCTGGCTGACTCACTGTTTATTCTGGACTCTTCGTGCATCAGTTATCCTGCCTGTGAATTGGGAGATTGGAGAGAGAGGGAGAAAGGTGCTCTGTGTCTCTTCTTTTCCAGCTGTCACCTGGCAGCAGAAATCCTGATTTGAAGTCAGGAGACAGGGCTCTAGTTGCAGCCCTTTCGTTACCAGCTAAGTGACTTTCCCCGTGTCAGTAGGGGGTGATTCCACACTCACCGTGGGGTGCTTGAGAATAGTAAACGAGGCAATACATGAATAAATGAAACGACTGAAAACCGGGTGGATAAACATGAGGCATAACAGCAATGCTTCTTCTAGTGCGAGGCCGCCATGTCTGCAGAATGGGCTTTGGAGTCAGAAAGACTTGCATCTAAACATAATGCTCCCACCTTCTAGCGAGACTGACAGCGTCTCAGTCCCTTTAACTGTAAAATGGGAATGATAATACTGGCCTAATATGCCTTTTAGAAGGATTAAATTAAAAGCATATGAAGTGTTTTTTGCAGCTCCTTACACATGGCTAGTTCTCGATAAACAGTGTTCCCTGATTAACGTAGGGGCTTAGGCCACGGACACTCCCTCTGTCTCTTGGAAAGTGAAGATTGTCGTGGAACAAGCAAGTACCTCAGTCTGCCTGTGTTTGCTGAATCTTTCCTAATATTACAGCGCTGGACAAGACCTTAGAAATCCTCCAACCCAAGCTCCTCATGGTACAAAGGAAGTTAAAGACCAGAAATAGGAAGCTGCAAGTAATAGCAGGGTGGGAGGTCAGCTCCAGGCCAGAACGGGATCTTTCACTTCTTTCCTCTGGACCCAGCTCCCGGGCTCGCCCACCGTCACCTCTGTCTGCTCCTAGCCCAGCTGCAGCCTGGCAGTCCAGCCTGCGCCGAGTGGCCCTGGGCTGCTCACCGGAGCACAGCGAGAAGGCGCTGGAGAGGCCCATGCTGTGGCTGGCCCCAGGGAGCTTCAGAAGTAGGGCTTTGAGAGCTTCTGGCAGCAGCGACCTACTTACAAATGGGGAAAACAGAGAGCAGCCATCGTGCATTTTGTTGCTGGAGAGGCCTGTTCTGCTGTGATCAGCTTCTCAGAACACGAGCACACTAGAACTGAGCCGGAAGAAAAGAAGGAACTAAGGTTGGAATGTTGCTCGTGTTCCCTTCGGGCTCTGCTGTCAGGGGTGCCCATGCGTAGCTTAGACAATCATCCGGTCGGAAAAGACAGAGGGGGAGAGGGATAGGGGAGGGGAGAGGGAAAACACCAGAATGCTTACCATAGAGGAGACGAAGGGGGAGGCGTGGGTGCTGACAGCCCCCACCATCCCCACTGCAAACCCTACCCCGAACGTTACCAGAGTGGGCACGCATCGCACAGTGAGCACGCCGTTTTCCTGTTGCCTCATTTAATTCCCCACAGCCTCACTAGGGTGGATACTTTTTTCTTTCAACAAATATTTATTGAGCTCCTCCTCTGTGACTGGAGACAGGTGTTGGCGTGAAGCTAAGCACATTTTGAATTATTAATCACATTTTACAGATGAAGGAAGGGAGCTTCAGTGACTGACCCACGGAGGGTTATCATTAACAGAATCAGAACTCAAAATCTTTCCATCACACCACCCAGCTGGGTATCCCCCAGGGGTATCACACGTGAATGTTCCCACTCCCCTGCCCCCATGACCCTGGAATGACTCACAGATGTGAACACATAAAAGCCCTGCATTTACAGCATCTGCTCACACAGGTCCACAAGGAGAGCCCCTACCCCCTGGCTGGCCTTGAGATCTCATCTTTAGAAATGGAATCAAAGGGGTCTCTTGTCCTGCCTCTGCTTCTAAGAATTGGGTGCAGCCAGAGTTATACATTCAGATTCCTAATTCAACGAATATACTTATTATAGCTAGAAGGCTATAAACCCGACGTCAATCAACTGCTGCGGATTGAGCATCTCCTAAATGCTGAACGATGTTCCGGACAAGTGGAGGGGACATGGGGACACAGAGTGACTTCTGGCATGTGTGAGGACTGGCACCCACACTGGGCAACTGCCCGACAGTAGGACGACGAGCCGGGTCTGGCAGAGGGAAGTGCGCTGCAGGTGGGTGCGGAGGGCACAGCCTCAGCAACGGCAGACAGCTGCCATCTGCTATGGCGCAAGGCGAAGGCTGGCACAGATGCAGGAGTATCCTGATCTCAAGCACAGTAGCCTTAGATTTCCGCACCCTACACAGGTACGGGCCGTAATGACCGCAAGCCTGGGGGCTATAGAAGGGCAGGGAACCTCCCAGGCGTGGTGCTTCTGCCATCTTGAGATACTCCTCGATTCTTGGCTTGAGGCCTGGAAGGGGGGAGCCGCCAAGTTTCCACCAGATGGCGGTATTTCCTAGTGCGACTGCCCAGGGGTGCTGCCATGGAGGGGACTTTGCTTGCAGTGCCTGGTATTAAGATTTACAGTCCTTACAGCCAGAGTTCAGGTTTCTGGTTCATTCTACGTCTTCCCTACCCCCACTCCTGCCCAATACACTTCCAAGATTCCATTCTGAGAAGGAGAGATGACCATACCATCCTCTTCTTTTCCCGGTACCTCCCTCTCCCCAGTGCAAGTCTGAGTGATGCAGACATGCTTACTTCTCCCATAAGCCTTGGTGACGGCTTGGTGACGGCGGAGCAGAGCAGCTGCGTCCCCTCTGTCGCCTGTGTTCGGCTTTCCCTCACCCCAGTGACAGCCTCCAATGACCACCTCTGAGCTACCTGCTTTTCAGCCCCTCTCCTGTGAGCTCCCCTCCAGTGAGCTCATGCATTGGACCCCTGGGAGGTAGGATAGGGGCACATGGGAGGAGGGGCAGATGGAGCCACAGACAACCAGGGACAAGACGCTTTCTTGGCTGCTTATTGTGCTACGCACTTCAGCAGGGAGGAGAAGAAGGCACAAAAGGCAGAAGATGGACAGGGCCACCTGGGATTCCCTGTATGCTTTAACCCTGAGATCCGAAAAGTGCCTGCGGGCCTCCGACTCAGCTTTAGGACGTTAAAGCAGTGCATGTGCAAATGCTTTCATTTTTTTATTCCCCGAAGTCAAGAAGGTGGCAACGTTAAGAGTGTAAATGAAGTTATTTTCCTATTGAGAGAAAGATTTTAAGACAGCAGCAGATATCATTCGAACAAAGGGCACCTAAAATGCCCCTAAAACACATTGCTCAGAACATGCATGTTTCATTGAGAGACACGGGGCTTCCAGGACTCTGGCCAGTGTCAACAGTTGGGAGGGCAATCAGGGTGCATGACAGGCAAAGGGGTCTGCAGATGGTTAAGGAAGGTGCAACTTGGTTTAGATTTAGGTCGCCCTCTAGTGATGTGGTAGCCCAGGGCATTCCCCAAAATGAGGCAATTTGAGTTCTTCTTCCTTCCCATGTCCCCAGACCCAGCTTTCTCTCCAAGCATACTTGGATGGTTCGCTGTCACACGATTCTTTTAGAGCTCTGTTATGCTACTTGTAAGAACACAACTACATGAGGTGCTGTTTCTCCAAGCTTGGGGGTGTTCTCTCTCACACATGCCCTGTCCTCACCCTTTTGCACGATTACTGGAAAGGCTATTTTACAAGCCGAAGAGAAATGCACGTCAGGACCCTGAGTCTGTTCCTCCTGACCTCATTGCTGTCGGCGTGCATTGCATGGCGTGTGCAAGACAGACAGGGCGGCGCAGTGGGGACCCCACTGGATTTGAATCGAAGGCTGGGACTGCAGCCCTGGCTTATCAGTGAGCTGACCGTGGACGCTCCAGCATCTCCATTCACCAGTTTCTATAAAAAAGTGATAGTGACTGAGTGGCTTAAATCCCAGGTATTTTTTTGTAAACCTGATGAGTTCACGTTGGCAAAAGCACAAGATAAATTATAAAATCCTGTCATTATTACTAATATTTCTAGTATCTCCAAAATTTTCTTCCAGTTTTAAGAAGTCCTCATTGGGAAAAGCAGAAGACATTTTCCCCCAGCCCTGGAACAAGTTTTGTCCGTGAACTCGCCACACGTTGAACTCAGAGAGGGTGTCTGCTACAGCACGTTATATGACCCCTCAGCTCCTCACACTGCATCCAGGGCCATCAATGGCGTGGTCTGGGCTATTCTGTGACCTGCAACGTGGTAGCAGTTGAGGTCCCTGCCAGGTCCTACCTCTTGGTTCTGATGTCCTCCTCACAAGAAGAGGAGCACACTCAGCCTCTGTCATTATGAACAGTGAGTAGTGGGCCCTTACACCTGGGGTCTTCACCCTCTAGGCGTGTTTATCACTCTTTCCTTTCCCTTCCTTCCTGCTCACAACAGCTTTCCTGAAATCTCTAATGAAGGCTGTGCACTCTCATTCGTGTTCCACGCCTCCAGTGCTCCCTCCGAGGAACCCTCTTATATGCTAAGGGCCATCTTGCTTGGTGTAGTGATGAGTATGTCTACTCTAGGAAGTGAGTGGGTTTAAACTCTACAGGTCAAGCTGGGCTATACCAGGCTCAACCCACTTTCTCCAAGAAGCTCTCTGGATCCTCTAAGGCACATCCCTCTGGAATCCCTGTGTCCAACCCCTGGCCCTGTAAGATTCTCTTGTTGCTCATCAGAGTCTGCTGTCATGGGAAGTGTGAGTACAGGGCGCAGTGCAGGGAGAGGCTGGGTCTTTACCAGTACTAATGTCTGCAGTCCTCACCACCTCCACCCCATGTGCCAAGCTTTGTGTTTCGCAAAGGACAAGCGCTCAATGTATACCGAAGCTGAGTGATCACAGTGAAGAGAGGAGGTCCCCGCCTCACGGCCTTCACAGCTTTACAAGGGAAGAAGGGGATGCAGAGATGAGAAACCCAGTTGTTAAATCAGGTATGACAGAAACATTAGGTTTCTTCCACCCACGATGCTGTGGTCTTTGATTGATCTTTGTCCCTCCTCAAGGGTTGCTAGAGTTAACAGGGGGCTCGGCATGTCTGATCCTTGCTTTCAGAAAAGTGAAAAGGTAGAATAAAGATTTCACAGCAACAAGAACCAAGGGCCACATCCTCTGAGTCCCTGCATCCCACTTTCTCAAGGTGGCGGAAAGGGAACAAGAGGGCCCCGGAGGGCTCAGGCCCTGCAAGGGATGCGGCCTCCCAGGAGGGTGGCAAGGTGAGCTGCTGTGCTGACATGCACCACTGGGCAAACACGTGTGGGTTCCTATGGCAACAGCAGCCCTGGCTGTGGGCCAATTCCAGCCCAGCCCTGGAGCCTGGGAGTCCACCAGGGCCTTATCTAGGCTCCTGATTCCAGCCCTGGGAGAAAGATTCCAGGGTAGTGAGGCAAGCCCTTAACCCAGACCTCAGCAAGCACGCCACGGGCAGGACTTGGCCGTCTCTCCACAGCAGTTCAGGCAAACAAACTAGACCTATGCAAATCAGTGTGGCTACACCTTGAATTCATAATGTTGAGTGAAAAATACAGGATGCCCTACAATATCATGCAACCCTTTTAAACAGGCATGAGCATTTGTGGAAGGGTAGACTCCGTGCGTGATGGATGGGTACTGACTTCAGGAGAGGGATTTCCTCTTCGGAGGGAGGCCGAGAGTTAGATGGGCTCACAGGTAGACTTTAGAGCTGCCTGGGATGTTATTTCTGAACAAAAGTACCTGGAACAAATGTGTCAAGGTGCGAAAACATCTGTTAAATCTTGGCAGTGGGCACATGGATTATTTTCTGATTATTTGAGAATTCCGTGGTAAACTGAAACTGGGGGCTGGACGGGGGCTGGAGATGGGGGCGTCCTGGCCGTGAAGAGCCGCATCGTCGCTGCTCACCACCGCCCTGCAGGCTGTGCTCACTGCAGACTGGAGCCTTCGATGAGGCCTAGGCCCCACTCAGACTGACGTTAGGGTCTCATAAGATGCAGCCCATGGTGACACTGACCCCACCAGGGTCAACTCAGATGCCATAAGAGCAGCTGCTCTGCCCTCCCTGACTGTGGAGTCTACACAGCAAATCTCTCAACAAGCTCCCGTACCAATGTCGGCCTTTTGCCTGGATGTACTTCTGCTCTCATGTCAGAAACTGCACTTCCGGATCATGTTCCTGCCAGAAGAAAATATTTCGTGCTGTTTGGGGGAGCCCCAGTGGTGGCAGGCAGAACAGCTGAGGTCACAGGGCTGAATACAAACCCAAAGCCATCTCCCTGGTTCTGCCGGGTTGGAAACACTTCCAGCCGCCCTGGGCAGCATGCAGTGAGAACTGCCCTGCATTCTGTGGTCCTGGGGTGTCCCTGTGGATCTGTTGGGGTGCCCCAGCACTCACTAGAACGGTTTTTATTTCATATTATTTCAGACCTTTGGACTCCTCTTCTGAATGTTTGCTCTTGCTGAAGTCTAAGAGAAGGGGGAAGAAAGCCCCCCAGGAACCCACACTAGTGCTTTGATGGGACGAGCCTTGCTCTGCAGTTCTGGCTCTAGGGCTCACTGTTTGTGTCTGTGACCCTGGGTGCTCCTCACTGGGCAAGGAAAGCACCTCGCTGAGCCCTCCTGCATGCAGAGACATCGTGAGGAAGGAACACTGCAGGAGGTCTGAATCCCAGGGCTGCCATCTGCCTCTTTCTTGTAGTCAAATGACCAGTGTAGCTTTAGGTCCCCAGCTCTTTCTCCCTGTGCACATCCTACGTACCCAAGGAATACTTGCTGCCGAGAGGAACGAATCAGCCAACACAGTGTTCTGAGAAGTGTGTGCACAACCTGAGAGCAAGAGACTGCTATAATTAGAACATCAGAGCTCGTGCTGGGAACCCAGCAGAGGAGCTGGTTCCCGGTGCCCTCCCTATCAGACGCGGCCGTCCAGGCTCCCAGACAGCTGGGTCTGGGCCAAGGCTCAGAACACAGCTTGTAGTGAAACCCCAAGGGAAACGTCATCCATCACAGGACGCAACGCGCCTGCCCCCACCCCACCTTCCCCAGACGAGGGGAGGTTGGGAAAGAATCTGACTTTCCCAAGAGAAGAAAGGCCAATTTTAGAACAGTTTCTTCCTTTTCTTTTTCTTTCTTTTCTTTCTCCTCTCCTCTCCTTTTTATTTCTTTCCTTCTTTCCTTAAGCAACAAGTGCTTGGGACATTCTGCGCCAGCCTCATGCTAAGGTATGCCTGAGCCTTCTCGGCCCCGACCCTAAGCCCTTCCTGCCATCCCAGGTCTTGGCCCCCATCTCCTGATCTACACCTTCTCCCAGTATCTCCCAATCCCGAGGACAACAGCGGCAAGCAGGTCGCTTGCCCTTGACTTCCTGAACTGGTACAATGGGCTCAAGGCTGGTTTTCCTGAGTTGGTCACCATTATTATAGGTGACAGGGGTGGGTGTAGACAGCTTCTCTGGAAGGAAGAGCGCCCTCAGGAAGAAGCACTGCGACTCCCTCCTCTCTCCCACATCTGGCCATGATAGGCGTAGGTCACGAGAAGTTGAAAACAGAATAGCTTTTCAAGCTTTGCCACTCCAAACGTGGTCCCTGGACAGCAGCATCACCAGCACCTGGGAGCTTGTTAAAAAACGTAGACCATCAGGCCCCACCTCAGACCTACTGTATCGGAATCTGTATGCAACAAGATACCCAGGTGATTTTTATAGCCATTAAAGTCTGAGAAGTACTGCTTTGGTCCAGTGGTCCTCACAGCATCGTGGACCAGCGGCATCGACGCCACCTGGAGACTTGTCAGAAGTTCATGCTCAGGCCCCGTCGAGATCTTCCAAATTAGACATCCCAGGGCTGGAGACCAGCAGGCAGTGCTGCAGTGAGCCTTCTGGATGACTTGTGTGCACACTAAAGTTTGAGAACCACTGCCTGAGAGGATGCTTTTACTTTAAAGAGAATGTAAAGAGTGAGGAGAATAGCACTGTGTCAAATCCGGGCAAATGCAGCCAGAATAACACCAAGTACTCCACTTTGAGTCTCAGCAAAAATAGGTGCCCCAGGGTCCCTCTCTTTCCTACTTTTAGCAGAGAATAAGAATTTGATACATGGCAGACACACATCGAGACATCCCAGGAGCTGGAAAGATGGGGAGGGTGGGTCAGGGAGCTTAGTGGCGAGTGGACCAATGGAACCTGGCTTCTGCCCCTTACAAAGAGGGCTCCAGCCAACCCGTTGGAGTCCCTCCACTGCAGGGACTCTCAATGTCGAGGTCACGTGCATCTGGAGCTACGGACATGGGTACTGTGACTCTCTGGTTCTCTGAGAGCCACAGCCCTGCCACCGTCACTGCCATTCCACCTCCAGTTTTGAAACATCAAGAGCCAGTCTGCAGTCTGAGAAGCCCGAGCTCCAAAGCTGTGCGGTCACTACGAGCTGCTCCGGGATTCTGCGTCCTCATCTGTCCACCCAGGGATAGTGCTGGGTCGGAAGGTGTCTGGTTCCTTTTGACTCTCTGACCTTTCTCCTGGGATGGTTTGAGGACGGCCTCAGAGAATCATGCGTGGATGCGGTAGCTCTCGTAGTGTCTTGTGTCCCTTAAATGGCTGTGTTGAGTGCGTGACACGTTTGCGGACTCTGTCTCATACCATTTCTCCAGGTGCTGCATGGTGTTTTGTGGAGAGCTCATCTTCACTGGAACCACGATGCTCCATCACCAGATGTTGACGCGGAAAACCTGGCCCCCTGCCACTTCGGTGGGAATCCCGGCCATGTGGCTGTAGGGGCACTGTTGATCAGCATGGATTTTGGCTTCTATAAGAGGCCTCAGGGCAGCATTGTGGCCCAGGACCAATTTCTATATTGATGTCTTCCTTCATCACGAGCACAGTGTATTTTTGGACACCCAACTCTCGTTCCACACGGCCTTGCTCCCATGAGAAAGCAAAAAACCCACGACTCCAAGTAGAGACAGATTTCCTTGCCAGGTCTGTGGGCCGGAGGGTAGAGGTTTTACAGTCACATTTTACTGAGGTTATTGCCCTTTGCAAATGAATTATTTTGTAGTTTCTTTTTACTGAAGATCATAGCTTAGTATGGGGTTCTCAGAGCCCACGTCTGTGCCTGCGTCGATGGAGCCTCTGGCTCCAAGAGCCCCTTTTGGGTCTGGCCTGCACACTGCCCTCTCTTAGGGCTGCTGCACCCAGAGGATGCCACTATTCTGGCTTTCCATTCCAGCATTATCTCAGACATTGATGGAGTTCTTTCTTTCTTGCAAGCCCAACTCCATATTTAATTTTTAGCCTTACTTTCTTTAGCAGTTTTGTGTGCTAAGGTGGAAGGCTGCATTAGCTTAGCCCACTGTATTCCCATATCTATAAATCCCAGATGACGTTATGTTTCACGATTCCTTCCTAGACAAGGAAATCATTTATTGGATTCATAGAATCTTCATCATCTCCCCAGACTTTCCCATGGAGTTCTACCGACACAGAACCGAGAGCTAGGGATGCGAAATATCCATTTTTTCCGTGTACCTACCACACTCTAAGGTGAGAAGAAGACCAAGCCACCTATGCACCTCATTCCTAGGATCCTCCATCATCAGATGTTGGCCTCACCTCCTTGCCACTTTCCGTCCCTTCTCCCCAGACTGGGAACTTGTTTGGTCTCTCATCACAGTTCTCCCCTGGCTCGCCAGGGGGACCCGGACCATGACTTTGGGTGGTGACTCAGCAGGGCAGAGGGAAGCCGTAGACTGGTGACTTCCTTGGGGATGCCAAGGGGTGGCGAGGATCTCTTCTCTTTTCCAGCCACGGAAGTTGCTTATCCTAGTTTCCGTTTTCTCTGGTGTTAGAAGATGTATCCAGATGTTTTGTTTGTTATTACCAATTGAGGTGGAAGGGGAGGTGTTAAAGAAAAGAATGAGGGTATCAGCTAGTTTGAGGGGATCTTCCCTTTGTAGACTAGTTTTTAATACATCCTGCCCCCACGCTGAGAAAGAGAAACCAGAGTTTTATTAATGTTAATATTTCAGATAGATGTGTTTTGGTGTGGAATACGATTGTTGTCATCTTGACATTGAAAAAAATAACACCATAAATTGGGATTTTGGGAGAAGGAGGGGTTACAACATTGAATTCCTCATCTTTCATAAGGAGAAGTTAACAGATACTACCCACACTTAAGAGTAAATACTAATCTTAAAATTCTGATTCTAAGTATATTTTATGTTTAAAATAATTTTACGTATGTTATTTAATGTCTCAAAGATAACTATTAGGGGAAAAGATTAAAATAGTTTAATAAAAATTAAGAGATAGATGGGAGAGGGGAAGTATGAGGTTATAGAATTCAATAAGTTCCCTGTCTGTGACATTTGGTAGATAATACTTTCTAATAAAATTAGATAAATCAAAAATAGAAGCATAAATATTTTATGCTGTGATGGTAACCATGAGAAGAACAAAACCCAGAACTTAGTAATTTTGGTTATCTCTGGAGGGCAGAGGAAGGAGAATGTTCTCATTTCATGCCTTTCTATAATGTAAATATTTTTTAAGATTATGGGCTTGCCATTATTTCTACAATATTAAAAACTATTTAATGTGTCCAGCGGGTCAAAGATAACTATGTCTTGGTCAGCAAGAGCTGGACAGAGAAATGTTTTGATTTCTGCCTCTGCCAAATCTATCTTCTTAAGCAAGATAAAGCCACGGAGGCTGTGAGGGACAAGCTCCTTCTGCTGTGGCAGCTGGCAGGCAGCGGCCAGTAAGACTCTCCTTGCTCTGCTGGAGGGAGCGTGTGAGCAGGAGAAGAAGAAGGTCAAGTGCACGTTGAAGGGTCAGTCTGGGCACATCATTTGAGGGTCACTAATATTGTGTCCAAGAAGACTATCTGGAGTGTAAGCAATTTTTACCTAGAGAACGGGGAAAGGAGATTCAAAGAAGAATGTTACTGCATTTCCCTTTTCGTCGCCTGGCCCACCATATTCAGTAACTGGTCTTTCTGTCTATTTCAGGGCCCTATGTTGGAGTTCTCAAGTTAAGAAACAGTCTAGAAAAAATAAAAGAGAAAAGACGTGTTAGCCCAGGCGTCACTCTGTGAAAAGGAAGAATGTCTCATGCAGGTGCAATTCCTGCTGACACTGAACCCCAGCTCCCGACTCTCGGGACAAGCTATTTGCCCAGGAGGAAACAAGGGAAGACGCCTCCACAGTGTGTCCCTAAAAACCATAGTGCCAGCACCCACTCCTGCAATTCCTGCTGGCTCTGTCATGTATTTGCTATATTCGGACCATTACCTGTACTTCAAGCAGCTTTGTCTATTACCCTGGGCCATTGGTCCTTCAGGAACCTCGACAGGTGAGCTGGACGTCCCCATTGGTTCCCAGGGTGGTCCTCACGTTTCTGATTTCTTCCTGGTTCATCTTAACAAAGGAAGCTGTCCTTTCCCTTAGCCCTAAGATACCAAGGGCTTCCCCAAGTCCACCCTGGGCATGTGGACAGTCACTCAAGACCGTGCAGCCAACGGGAAGGTGCACGCTGTCCCTCTGCAACGCAGCTCTCCCCAGGCCTCCCACACACATTGCCCAAACCACCTTGTGCCTTGTTTAGAATCCAGCCTCCGCGTTGTGCCATCCATGGCTCTTCATTTAATTTTTTCTATTTCTTTTCTGTCATTATGAAATCTCAGCATAACCATGGTTCTTCAGTGTCAGCTCTAGCCAATGGTTTTAGAGACAAGGTCTCACTCTGTTGCCCAGGCTCGAGTGCAGTGGCATCATCATAGCTCACTGCAGCCTCGAACTCCTGGACTCAAGTAATCTTTCTGCCTCAGTTTCCTGAGTAGCTGGGACTACAAGCATGTGCCACCACACCCAGCTAATTTTTCTATTTTTAGTAGAGACAGGGTCTCACTCTTGCTCAGGCTATTCTCGAACTCCCAACCTCAAGCAATCCTCCGGCCTCGGCCTCCCAGAGTGCTAGGATTACAGGCGTGAGCCACTGAGCCCTGTGTAACTGATGTTTTTAATTTATTCTTCTTCTTGTGCTCATGCACCCTGCGCCCACCTTCTTTCTGGACATCGTGCTAGTGCGAGCGTCCGTGTCAGGCGCAGTCTCTCCTCTGTGCCTGGAAGGCCCTTCTCCTCTCGCCTTTTCAAGACCGTTCCTGGTGACCTCATGGGCTGTGCACTGGCACGTCCTCTGGCTGTCGGAGCACTGCACGCTAAACCTGCACGTTGCATTGCATTCCTGTTTGCCCCTCCTGGTGTACCCTCTCCGTCCGGGACTGTGTCTGGTCAGTGTCCCTCTGCCCAGCCCTGGCACAGCCCCACACTCGGCACAGCCCCACACGCGGGAGTCCCCCAGCATCCTGGGTGTGAAGCGAACTTTGCAACGTGACTGGGTCCTCGCTCTGTCGCGCACTTGCTGCGGGGCTGGGTGGAGTCGCCCCCTCTGAGCCTTACCGTCCCCGTCTGCACACGAGGAGGATGAGACCCCCCTTCGCCGGTGGCTGTGGCGGCTGCATCCTGTTCCCTTGAAATGCTCTGTGCACATGCTTAGCGCTCCATCACACTCAGCGGTAGTCGTTAGACGACAGGAACGCAGTGCGTCAGCTCAGGCTCTTTCCTGCCCACATTTTCCCTCTTCTTTTCTAAAGCTCCTCCCTAGGCAGCCGTGAGTGGCAAGAACTCTCGGAGCTAGAGGATGGGCCGTAAAATCACGAAAATAAACCAGCCTTCTCGCGCTCAAAATTACGTGTCCTGGGTGGGAAGCGGTGACGGGTGCGTGGGAGCCCCGCCCGCCGGAGGAGCCACCCTGGAAGCCGGCTGGAGGCGGAGGCCCGCTGGAGCGCACGCCGACCCTGGAATGCTCCTTTTTCCTCTGCTTTCCACCCACCGCAGTGCATGTGGTTTTAGGCCCTCTGCCCTGCTTCTGTCACCATAGACTCGTATCCCTTAAAAAACTAGCTGCAAAGCCTGCAGCGTCTTCTCTGCTTCTCTCGGACAGGATTTTGAGGGGAAGAATTTCCCTGGAAGGCCAGAGGGCGGGGCAGACTCTCCGCGCGGGCCTTGGGTGCCACCTGGTGGGCGAAGGCCACATTGCAGACATCTCACCTGCAGTCTTCAATACAGATACTTTTGACTTGTTTCCGTCATTGCAGGTAACGGGCCAGCCATGGTATTAGACCCATGAATTGACAAATGTGCTAGCTGAGCTGTGCTAGCTAGCTGAGCTCAGGAAATACAGGTGACAAAGAAAGGGTCCTGGGGAGGGTGTGAATCACCCGCCTCATCAGCACCGTGAGAGAGCCGCTGTTCGTTGGACACGCAAATGGTGAGTAGACTCATTCTCAGTCACGACTGCATGGCGTTACAGAACTGTCCTCATCCATGAGGTTCCGCTAACCATGGCAATGACCCCAATTCCACTTTTCCTTTGTCTTGCTCTTTATTTTTACAAAGTACTTGAGCTGTTTGAGCCTTGAGGTAACCCAGTTAGGTGGGCGATGCCAACATTATTCTCCTAGCCGTTTGGTAGGGGAATTCAAATGTCTGGTTTGCAGCTACAGAGCTGTGTAATGATGCTACCAGGACTGGAATGCAGAGGCCTTCCCTTGCGTGGTCCTGGCTTTGCAGGGTTTCTTTCCTCAGGCTTTTTTCTCCAACCTCACCTCCCTCCATGGTTCCGCTCTTGCTGCAGTCACTGCAGGGACATTACAGGTCTCCTGCCGTCCGGTCTCTTCCCCTTTCCTTGCCCTTCCATGGTGGAGTCGGTTATATGTTTAAGACAAAGACCCCATCACACCACTACTCTGATTTAAAAACAAAAACAAAACTGCCATGGTTCCCACGGCAACCAGGACAAAGCTCAACCCTCTTAGCCTCCTGCACAGCATCTCTGAGTCCTGCCTGCTACCTTGCAGCCCTGTCTCCAGCCCCCTCCTCCCCCGCTTCCTATGCGCGACCACGCACACCTTATCCGAGCTGCAGATGCAGACTATTGCTGCTCTCCATCCTCCAAATGCCCACCTCATTGATTTCTTCTCCGAATATGCTTTCTTCACACTTTTGCCTGCCCAGCTTAAAACCCCACGTGGACTGGAAGTTCTGCTTTCTCTTTAGATCCGTTCTCTTCCCTTCTCTCCCTTGGTTTGTGCCCTGGAGACCTTCACTCGGGCTCCATTCTCTCTGGATTTCAGCTGGCTTCAGCCACGGATCCCTGCACTAGCAGGAGATCAGAAGAGCGAGTTACGGTGCTTCCACCCTCCTCCATGGTCTGGGGCGTGGTTGCATTCCTCTCCCTGGGCCCCGGTCCTGTAAGGACCCCCTGCACAGCCAGTTGTCTGCAAGCGTGGAGCCGGCCAGATGGGATGGGAGCCGCGGTCCCGCGCCGCGTACTACAGCTGTATCCTGCCCCTGGTCGTGGGAGACGGGTACTTCGGACAACTCAAACCCACCACCCAAAGGCTGCGACCCCTGCCCTGGACTCTGACAACCAGCCGGCCAGTCTCTGGAACTGTCCTAGAAAGCAGTGGGCAGCAAGATGCTGCTCTTTGTCCCTCTCCTGTCTGCCGGAGTCCCCAGGCTGGGCACCGGGCTTGTGGGTGTGGGGTGTGCTCACCCTCGCTGTGCTCAGGTGTCTGCCTTGCTCCCTCTGACCTTTTTGTTCAATGTGTGTGTGTGTGTGTGTGTGTGCACATGCTGGTGGGTGTACTGGAACAAAACTGGGATCGTCTGATACACAGACGGTATTACTTTTATTTATTAGTATTTTATTTAGAGATAATTTTAGCTAATTTGCAGAAAAGTTGCAAAAATAGTACAGAGATCCTGAACACCTTCTATCCCGCTTCCCCTACGGTTAGCTCACACCTTAGATAGACACAGCATGGCTGTCAGAGTTAAGAAACTGGCGTTGGCACATCTCTATTAACTAAATGACAGACTGTGTTCAGATTCCACTAGTTTTTCTACCAATGTTCTTTTTCTGTGCGGGCTCCGATCCAGACACAGCCCTGCGCTCCGTCAACACTTCTCCTTAGTCTCCCAGTTTCTCAGCCTCTCCTTGTTTTCCATGATCTTGACTATTTTAAAGAGCACTGGTCAAGTATTTTGTAGCATGCTCCTCAATTTAGTTGTCTCCTGTTTTCTCATGATTAGACTGAGTGGTGGATTAATGGGAGGAAGACCGTGGCGGGGCCATGCATGTCTCAGAGCACCGCACTGGAGGAAAGTGATTATAAACGTGACTTTCCATACGGTTGTGCGGGTGTCTGCCAGGTTCCCCACCATGACGTTGCTGCTGTTCCCATTCTGTGTGCTACTCTGTGGGAGCAAGTCACAGTCTCGCCTACACTCGGGGGCAGGGGAAGTAACTTCCACCTCTGGAGGTGGAGGAGTATTTACATATATTATTTGGAATTTTTCTATATGGAATATTTGTCCTTTCTCCCCTATTTATTTATTCGGCCATTTATTTACATCACTGTGAAGTAATGGGTATGTGTTTTATTTTGCAGCGTTGCAACTCAGTAATATAATTATTTATCTTTTCACTCAGATTTGGCCATTGAGATCTTTCTCAAGTTGGACCCTTTCAGCCTTTCATCCTTTCAGCGTGTCCCCGTCTTCTTGGTGAGCCCTCTCTCGCTTTCTGGCCCGACAAGGTGCTTCAGGTCCATCTTGTATTTTCCCTGCTCAGCCCTGCAATTAACCATTTCTCCTAGAAGTCCCGATTTCTTTTTCTTTTATTGCTGTTAGTGACAGCAGCCCTGGGCAGGTGGGTTTTGGGCTCTGGAGAAAGCATTCTCTCGGTCCTGGGGCAGCCGCCCTGGTGTGCTGCACCACCTTTCCCCAGCATGCAGGACACCATGTGGTGCAGTGCTGGGGACCCTGCCATTCCAATGGATCCAACTGGCGTTTTGTTGCTGCAGCCCTCCAAGTGGATGCAGAGCGATGTCAGCGGGGATTCAGGGATGTGCAGATGCAGGATGCAGTCTAGCGGGGACTGGGCTTCCAAAATGGCACTGTGCTGCTGCTGCCTGGGACCCGGGGGGTGCATGGGACCCAGTGTGAGCTTCCTATGCCAATCTCAGGGCTCACGGGGGTTGAAGGACTCTCCCGTGGCTGGGAGTCTGTGGCGAGAGTGTGAACCACTAAGCATCTCTCATTTACCTTCTCCCCATACTAGGGAGCATCTCTTGGCTCCTAGCCAATCCCAACTGCTTTGCCTCCCTCTCCTTCTGTGCCTTGGTGCTCTCTGTCACTTCTCTGTGATTGCTGAATCCCAGCATTCTCTCTTAGTAGTTTTATTCAGAATGTGATTACCTACACACTACTTTGGTTCTTCTTTGTGGAAAGATCAAGTGTCTTGTGTTTCCAGTCATTATGTTGAAAGCAGGAACTGTTCTGAGTTTTAAATTTTAAATTATATCATGAGCTTTTTTCTTTTGTCTTAAATATTTTTCTATAATGTGATTTTAATGGCTGTATAACATTCCGTAGCATGATGACATCATAAACTAATTATTCCCCTACTTCCAGTCATTTAATTGGCTTCTGATTTCTGGAGTACAAATAATGTTGGCCAATGATACCTTAAACAGGTTGATGAGAGAATGCTATAATAATCCTAATTCCTCAAAATTAGTCAAATCAGGTCTGGAATTTGCGTTCCGCTCTTGCCCTTAGTCCCCAGAGCACATCCAGAGGGGCTTGTGAGGGCAGTGAGGATTCTGGGAACAGTGACATGTGGAGCTCAGCTTGGGGGACTGAGATTATTTGGCATGGGGGTGGGTGAGACAGCTGTTTTCAAGTATATGAAACACCATTTGAGAAAGGGATGGACTTATTCTGTGTTATGAAGTCTGAGTCCTCATATTTAGCTAAGAGGAGGCAGTTTTTTTATTGCGTTTTGTTTTTAATCGAGCGTAAGGAAGGTTATGAACCGTCTAGACCAGGCTACGTCTGAGAGTGAGACGGGACTAGCTGTGACCGCAGCTGGACAGCAGGTGTAAACTCAAGACTGCCCCAGGAAACCAGGACATTACCCATCACCCCAGGCACAAGAAAATCTTTCCAGTGAGGGGTGACTGAGAAAGGAAAGGCTGACTGGCAATGCTGGTCTCTCCGTTATTTGAGGCATGTTGCATTGGTGGGCGTGACTGTGTGAAGATTTCCTGCACTACCCTGATTGATGTCCAAGTAACTAGTTGGTCACCAAATGACATTCTCATTCTAAAAGTCCACAACTCAACTTAGAAAATTATCGGCTGTCTTGCCAACATAAGTAAATGAGATTTCTGTTTCTTTCTCCCACATCCTTGTAGAAGCATGATTCTCATCTGGTGCTCAAACTTGACTTCTTTTTTAAAAAAACAGCTTTATTGATGTCTGATTCCCCATAGTTAATATAATGTTGTGTCCTCAAAAACTTGCTGAGAGGGAAGAGCAAGATGATAAGTGTTCAAACTTGGCTTTTGTGAGACTCGGAAGAGAGGATAGCGGCAATGTTTTGTAACATGATAAGTGTTCAAACTTGGCTTTTGTGAGACTCGAAAGAGAGGATAGCGGCAATGTTTTGTAACTCGTAAGATGCCAGGCATTCAGTCCAGTGTCCTGTGGCGGCTCGAGGCAGGTTCCATTTGAGATGTTGAGAATTTAACCGGCTTATTCTGGGTGCACGGGTCAGAACTTTTTGGTTGTAAGGAATATACGTCATTGGTGCCTGAGAGTGAGATAGGCCTGAGGCTCAAGTATATCCATGACCCTGAATTGCTTAGGGGACTCCTCTATCTTGATAACATATCACCCCCCTTTCTAACCTTTATATCTTGAGATAATTTTAGACGTACAGAAGAGTTGCAAAAGTAATGCAGAGAATTTCTCACACGTGCTTTACCCAACTTTTCTCTAATGTTCACACCTGACATAATCAAGCAAAGTGAACAAAACTAAGAAATCTACTTTGGTGCAATAACTCTCCACTAACCTGCAGATTTTATTCGGATTTCACCATTTTTTTCTAGTAATGTCCTTCTTCTGTACCAGGATCTACTCCAGGATGCCAGTTTGCATTTCGTTTTCATGTCTCCTCCAGTCTGGGGCAATTTCTCAGTCTTTTCTTATCTTTTATGATCCTGACGCTTTTGAAGAGTACTGTTAGACATTTTGGAGACTGTCTCGCAATTTGAGTCTCTCTGAAGTCCTCTTGCAATTTGAACTAAGGTTACAAACTACTGGGAATGTTGCCACAGAAAGGATCGCCTGTCCTCAGAGCATCGTGCCAGGTGAGCACAACGTTTATACGTCCGTTACTGGTGATGCTGACCTTGGGTGCTTTCTTAAGATGGTGTTTGTCAGGTTTCTTCACTGTAAAGTTACTATTTTCCACTTGTAGTTAATAAATTTTACTTTGAGATCATGCAAATATCCTTTTTTTAAACTTTTGCCTTTATTCACCATACACTTTTGACCACCAGTCTTAGCATCCTTCATAAATCATCTTTTTTGTTTAAGCTGATTCAAATGAATTTCTGAGGAAAAATGACCAGGTGCAGAGAGCTGATTTCCTGGCTTCCTGTGGTCCTCTCTGTCTTTCAATGTCACTTTCTGGTTCTGCTTTTTCTCCTTAAGCCGCCTTCATTTCCCTCTCTCTGCAGGGCTGTCTCTGCTTTCCAGTTTGCATGATGGAGAACAAGGTTACCATCGGTACCTCTCATCTGGTTAAGAGACCCGTACAAGGGGGATGGGCTTTCCTACTTCCAAGCCCAAGACCCTGGGGAGAGGACTCTGATTGGTCCGTGTGGGTCAGTAACCACATCCTGACACATTAATGTGAATGAACTTGCAAAGATGCAACACAAACTTGCTCAAGTAAGTCTGCTTGGGATCCACTTCAGTATTGGGATGGGGTGGAAAGTATTTTCTGAAATCTTTGTGAGATGAGCAGCCCCAGTGGACATCCATCACACGTAGCAAGTCCGGGGCACAGTGAGGATTGAAACACAGGTCTCTTGGCTTCTTGAGCAATATGAGTCCCTCAACACCCCTGCACACAGTAAGCACTGAGTCTATGACAACTTGACTTCTCTACCTTGACCACACTCAAGATGGAGTGGCACCTAACCCCAATTCTTAGAACTAAATATGAAATTACACTTGAGTAGGAAGGGAGGCAAAGGGCTGAAGGTCCCTAATAGTTCCCTGGATTTAAAGCTCTCCTTGGTGATCTGCGGAACTGTGTTATTTATCCAGTTGTGTTATCCTAATTCTCTAAAGACAGGGAATTAAAACCCCAAAGCTAATCTCTTAATGGTATTGACCTGAAAATGCAGCAGATATTCAGAAAATATTGAACAATCTTTTTTGAAAGGAGAGAAGCCTGTATCCGTTTCTTCAAGGAAGGAAAGCGAAGCACGCCTCCCTGGTTTGGTGGGGGAAGGCAGGGTTGGTGCACGTTGGGAGGAAAACAATGCTTAGTGGCATTTCCTAGATTCCTCATTCATATTTTCCCCCTGATGTCAGGAATGGAGCATTCTTTTCTCCTCTGGCAGCTTGATTATGGGCTCAGAAATCTAAGATAAATGGGACACTCTGTGAATGGAGCCTGGAACAGCTGGATGTTGCTGGACACAACTGCAATGGCTGGTCAAATGGGGACATCTGGTTTGCTTCCCAGAGGGCTGGCAATGCGGTAAGTCCAGCAAAGATGATCCCATCAGCCACTGCCAGGCGGGGGCTCCCAGGAGCCCAAACGCTGAGCTGGGGAGATTGAGTTTCTTTTCCATGGGAGCAGAGAAGGAGACTGCAGGAGCGACAGCTGCGTGCCTGGCTTTTCCTGCCTGCAATTCTGGGTCCCTGAGACCATGAGGGGAACCCCCTGACACAAGTTGGGGGACTGCCTAGAGGAGTGGAGAAGACTTTGGCACACGAAAAGCCGGAAGCTCTACACAGTCATCATCATGAGACCTCCTTGCCCACAGTGTGGCAGGTGTCTGCTCCACGGTGACTCAGTGAAGGACTCGCAGCTAGAGGTCAGGAGACTTGGGAGTAGGACAGTCCCTTGTCATGCACGTGCTCAGTGGTCTTGGGCAGAAGACTTAGTCTCTTCTGAAACTCAATTTCCTCGTCTGTGAAACGAGGACAGTAATACCTTCCTCTCATGGTTGTTATGAACATTATATGAAATCATGAATGTGGAGAAGTTTGCTAGAAAAATGTGAGCCGTTTTAGTGGCAAATGAGATCAAACCAATAGTTTGTGATGCTGAAAACCAAGTGTCTGTTCTCCATAGTGACAAATGACATGGGGAATCGACACCCAGGGAAGATTCAGGTATCTCCATTTTAGCCTGTAGTCTCAAACTTTTAAAAGTTATTTAGCCCTTTTTCTATAAAAAGACGATACAGGTAGATAGATGTGCTTGGTATCTGTGCCTAATTCCCACTGCTTGCACAGGGACCAGGGAACAATAAACTGACTAGTAGGGCGTGGGAGTCACAGATCTAAAGCTTAGATTTTAAGGTTCAGGAAAGGGACCAGAGCCAGCCAAAATCATAATTTAGAGCTTGGTCTGCCATCTATGTCTTACTAGCAAGTGATTTTGGAGCCAACACACTCTGCGATTTCCTGGGCTGAGTGACTGGGCCAGTAATTGACCTCAGTTTCCCCAGCCCCCTTTATATCTCTAGCTGCCTCTGCCATAGAAGGAGTTACCCCCAAACAAAATGCTCAGTAACACCAACCAGGAAGTTGCAGGCGTGGCGTGTGGGGCTGGGAGGTTGGGTGCAGTTGGAGGGAGGGAGGGGCTTATTTGGCTTTAGTGTCCTGGTCTGCAGAAGTGCCACAGAACGTGGACATTGGGTGCATGGAGGGTGACCGGTGACAAAACAGGGTCCATTCACAAGGGCCTCTTTGATTCCGGAGAATGTGACACCAGGACGGACTCTTTTATTCAGCCTGCTCCAGTGAGGGCGTGCTTGTCGGCAGGACCGTGAGTCAGAAGAGGAAAGGGTCTTTTCTATGCTAAAAATAAAGCAGTCGAGGAGGGTGCGGCTTGACCCCTCCTGTTTCCGAATGTGTGCAGGGCGTGTGTGTGTTGCGGGTGAGGAAGCAGAGCGGGCATGATGGAGATGCGTCCCTGGCTCCGAGAAGCCCTGTTGGGAAAGTGGGTGCTTGGTGGCAGTGTAGGTTAGTGGCAATACCCAACACTACAAGCCAGACTCTGCCTTGGCACCCTCGTCCCAGGTCTGCTCTGCCGTCCGTCTTGGGCCTCACCAGCATGTTCTGGTCGCCCAGCCGGGGGCATAGCTCACACCCCTTGATCACGATGCACACGTGCACCCCAGCCCCTTCACACATGTGCTGCCAAGTTTGGATCAACGTCTAAAAGTGCCTTTGGGTTCACTGAGGACGCATACTGTTCGGGTGACGTCCTCCTAAACTGAGACACGGTCCAGAGCGGGTTGGGAGCCATTGCATGAGGACAAGTTGTCATCAGAACATGTAAGAATTTTGCTTGGCATGTGTCAAAGAGGAAACCAGGACTGAAAAGTCACCACATGATGAGTGCAGTGATGGAGGGTGCCATCTAATTCCTCCTGCTCTAGAGCTTCTGAATGTAGTATATTAAATTCTGCCCCGAGTACAAAAATGGCTGAGAACCAGGGGCATACAACCTTGCAGATAGACTCAGAAAATCCTTGGGGTCATATCCCTTTTACTTTCTTTGTTTCCCACGACTTATCAGAAAGCAAGCCTTTGTCTGCAGTCCCCAGCATGTGCTCATCCGCAGAGACCCAGAAGTCCCTGGACGACAAGTCAGAGGGCAGGGAAAAGGAGGGGTGAGCCCCTGCTTTCCCTCCCACTTGCCATGGGCTCCTGCTCCCACACCCCACTTCACACGCATGCTCTTCCCTGCTCCTAACCTGCCCCTCTGCTTACCTGGATCAATCCTACCCATCCCGGAAAAAGGCCGGTCCCGAGCCACCTCCCCAAGGAAACCTTCCCCAAGTGGCACACCCTATAGCACTCTCTCCTTCCTGTCAACACCCACACGTGTTTCAGCTACTCAGTTCCAGCACTTACTGATGGACTCTTCTGTTGTTGACCATTGCTTTGTGTGTGGGGTGACTTGTTATCCCAGCTGAGCTGGGGCATGATGGGAAAGAGAGGCGTAAACCTTCCCAGTCCCAATCCCAGGCAAGCAGCTTACACTCTCTGAGGCACAGTTCTTGTGTCAGTAAAACGGGGTCACTCTCTCTACCCTCCTGGGATAATTGGGAGAGGAGTAAAAGAATGTCAGGAACTTAGAATAACAGCTGGCACGCAGTGAACGTTCGAGAACACAGTCTATTGGTATTCTCACTACTAGAGGATAAAGATGATGTACTTTGCCTGATTCCACATTCTCCCACATATTGGCTCTCACCACACCTGTAGCATAATTGCTGGTCCAAAAATGTAGGTAAAATAAAAATATTGCACAAACTTTTCACGTGGGGCCTAGTGCTGCCACTGTTGCTGTTGCCGAGCGCCTGGTTACAATGGCAGGTGTCTGCCCCATTAGCCTCCTCCCCCCCGCGGGAGGGGTGAGAACCTCGACACCAACCTGCTTGGCAGAGTGTCTTGGGAAACGGCCTGCGAGTCGGAACACAGGCTCCCACGGGGCCCAGAGACCATGTGTTTCACGGCCTTCCTAGGGCGTCCTCTGGCCTCACACTCCATAAATCTGAATCTGATGAGGACGGGTAATGACTGGAGATGCTCCCCAGCGAGGCGGTGCCAAGAGCCCTGCCCAGGAGGCTCTGTCAGCGCCTGCGATGAAGCAATCGGAGGGGGAACAGCTGCATCTGTCATGGTAAACAGATGAACTCAGTCAACACCCTCCGCAGAGCCAGCACAGAAGAGCAGCAGCCCCAGGAGGCTCTGGGGCCAGCACATGGTGCAGGAAGGAGAGACCAGCTTACCCAACCCCTCAGATCGCACTCTGCAGACCAAAGCCGGGAGGGAGAGGTGAAGCGACGTGCCTGCTGCTACAAATGCAGTGTGTGGCAAAGCTCAGAGCCAGAGCGACAGTCTCCTGGATCTCATCGACTACTCATCGACCAGACTAAGTCTGGAGCAGTCACTGTCACAACACCTCCAAGCCTACCGCCATCTTACGTGAGAGACCCTGGGGTCAAGGGAAGTTGCCAAGGTCATTCTGTCCAATCTCCTGCCCCCCTGCACGGGATCAATCCCTGAATGCAGTGGATATGTTGAGTGCAAAGAGTCTTGAATTCAGACCAACTGCTTTGTGCTATGACTGTGGCAGCCGGCTCACTCTGAGCTTCTGTTGTTTTCTCTGTTCGGTGGGGAGAATAAGATAATTCCAGCCCAGTAGACCTGGGCTTTTTTAAAAAACCACAGAATCTCCCAGTTTCTAGTTAGAACTCAAAAAATGCTTGCTGAGTGAATCCTGACTGCTTGAGAAAGTTCCAACTGATTTCACTTGCCCCCAAGAAAGCACATGAGGAACATTACCATCAGACCAGACTGATTCTGCGGCTCTGGACCTCTATCTGCGGAGCGGGGCGGTGGGGGGGGCAGACGCCAGGGTGGGAGAGTCAAGGCCATTGCCCCGTAGGTGAGTAGGAGAAGGGCAATAAGAGAGATCATTTTCTCAGGCTCTAGAGGATGCTTTATGAACTCAGAGAGCCGGGCCCTCACACAAGGCAAGGCATTATTGTTCACTACCTCCCGGGTAAGTCGTTGAGTCTCACCGAGCCTCAGTTTCTTCGTCTGTGAACAGTGACCATAATCTCTCCCTCACTGGGAGTCAGCAAGGATCAGGTAAGAAAATGCACTTTGTCAAGCACAGTGGCAACGTGAGCCATTAGTACTCTGTTTAAAGATGACTGTTAATGCAGAGAGCCATTTAAGCTGACACTCGTGATGGATCCCTTACTTCCAGGGCCATTCAGAAGGATTTAGCGCTTCCCGCAAACACCCTTCGGGCTGTGGCTGCACCTACACACCCAGATGGTCTCCAGCTGCCTGCTGTCCACTGCACCAGGGCTGCTCTGCAGACCGCTGGCTGCGCCCACAAGAGGGAGATAGCGGAACACTCAGGGAAGAGCACAGGCAAGGATGTGCACCCTGCGTGCTTTTCTAGCAGTGGCCTACCAAGGCACTATAGGAGGTCTCCATGGGGACAGACTACCAGAGGAGCACGCTCCTTTCCCTCTTCGCTTCATCCGCTCCTATTTCTTTTCCTTCCCTCCGGATTCTTTAAGGAGCCCATACAGTTCCTCTCTGCCCTCCTCCCCCACCCTCCGTCCCTTCCTTCCTTCCTAACTCAAATGTTTTAATCAATATGGCGCCTCTTTGGGGTCTCCATGCTGTCACTGCAATTTGGGGTGGTTCAGTGGGTGAATTTTCTTTTCCCTTCTGGTGGGAAACAGAATTATTTCCGTGATAGGAGCTGACTGGTCCAAAGAGGCCTCTACACAAAGAGCACTATGAAGAAAGGAGACAGCTGGCTGGAAAGAGAGAAGGGATTTGGGGAATTGAAATGCTTTATGATATTGGACTTAAACGTGGAAAATTCACTGCTCTGCATTGCTCAAATGCCCCTGAATTAGAGCAGAAGGGGTATCAGTTAATTTGTTAGCTCTGGGCAAGAATTCCTGGCCAGAGCTCTCTGCAAGATATTTTTCTGACTGGTGCGACATCCATTATGCTGGGTCTTAGTCTACATTCACCTCTTCTGGTATAGTCTGGATGGACCCAAAGACAGCTCAGCTGGCAGAGGCTGTAGCCCATTATCCCCGCCCTTCAGAAGGGATGGCACCCAAACCACTCCAGAGAAGGAGCTGCCTACCATTATTATCACCCCTCTCTTCGGGAACAAGGACTTGGGACATCTTTGTGAAGCAGTGTGGTGCATTCAGAAGAACACAGGACCGAGAATGGAAGGCTGGGCTCCCATCCCACCTCTCACACACCTGCTGATGGGCTGGGAAGAACCCCTTCATAAGGTTTTGACCTTTTCCCTAAGGTCACTGGGGAACCCATACAGTTCTAAGCAGGGTCTCAATGACCAGATTTGCTCGAGGAGTTATTGACCCAGAGAGTTAATGGCAAGAAAATTGGGAAGTTTGGAGCTTTACTTTTTAGTATTTTTTTTTAACTCTAGCCCTAACATATCACAGTACATAAATTGCATTCTGCAGTTCAGCTGCCTCTGTTGATTTTAACACTTAAATCCCTTTAATTATGCATAATATCCTGTGCATAAGAGTCTTCACTCTGCATCCTGGAACTGAGTTAAGCACTAGGACTAGATCCTCTCTAAGTTCTGACTCTAATTTTTCCATAAATTCTCAATCCAGTTGAGCACAGTACAGACTGGAAATGTTTTGGGTCTTGGTTTCTAAACCTACTTTCTAACGCCTTTTTTCTGCTGCTGCTTGTCCCATGTAATGAGCTCCTGTCACCAGAAGGCTGCAAAATCCAGCAGGTTTTGACTCCCAATGTTCAGTCTTTTTCCTGGACTTGCCCATTGTAAGACCAGCTCTGCCCTTGTCTGATCTGCTTCCTCCCTGCCTTTCTGCTTCACTTTGCTCTACTTTTAGAGTTCCACTCTCTGACAGATG